>CAUYTI010065480.1:0-13161 GCA_963575145.1 Galago senegalensis
TCAAAGGTTACCTCTGTATATCCTGGGATTCTTAGAGTCTGGCCCTGGGTTTTGATTCCATCCAAAGAGAAGAGAGATATCAATGAAAAGATGTTTATTCTGAGGTCTGTCCACACATAGCCCTATCATGAAGGGTAAGTAATTTTTCTCCCTGCCTAGGCTGCATTTGATTTTTTTCAAAGACATCTACACACGGATGCTAGCTCCAGTAGAGGGCCGTCATAATACTAATTAATACACTTTGCCAATTTTATGGGTTTCCTGATATGTGATTTCATCCACAGCACCTCTGGTATTATAACAAATTACATTATACTGAACTGTTGACTCCCATGCCCAGCTACTCAAATCTCCCTCAGCTTAATACTTCCTTAACTTCTTTGCCTAATGATTCACGAAGCAATGCCTCATTATTCAGAAATTGGACAAATTCTATAATTTGGTATTAGAAGACTATTTGATGTTGTGTTTTGTTTTTGGTTTTGTTTGGGGGGGGTTTTGTGGAGACAGAGTCTCACCCTATCTCCCTTAGTAGAGTGCTATAGCATCATAGCTCACAGCAACCTCAAACTCCTGGACTCAAGCAATTCTCTTGCCCAAGTAGCTGGGACTATAGGTGCCCACCACAACGCCTGGCTATTTTTACAGATGGGGTCTCACTTTGGCTCAGGCTGGTCTCAAACCTGTGAGCTCAGGCAATCCACCCACCTTGGCTTCCCAAGTGCCATGTTGTGTTTAATAACGCACTTTCTAAAACTCCTATATCCCTGGTTATAGAATATCCTTCCTTTAATCATTTATTTTAATTATTAATACTACTGTATTTTTATATCTCTTTCTTTATATCAGACCAAGATTTATGTTTCTAAATGCCAGGCTATATAAGGTCAGTAAAATAAATCCGAGTGGTTGCTTTGCCAGGTTCTACAGTGGAACTGAGTGATGCTTTAAACTAGTGTTTTAGGTTCAGTTAAATTCATTGTTCTTCACTAGGTTTTTAACTTATTGTGCTGAAAACATTATCCTCATTACTTTGTAATTATATTTATTGGTAGGATTCTTATGACCAATAACAGCTATCAGTTTTTTTCAGGCCCTGGTATATTCCAGGAACCGTAACAGACACTGGAATACCCACTAGGCAACTGTACTCCAACACTGTCTGCACAAGAGCTCTGCAACATAGTGTTAACTCAAGGACACACGGCATGGAGTACCGTATTTGAACCCAAATCAGTGTGACCTTATTTGCATTTTCCTTTAAGTTTGTGATATACTTAATCACGTAGGTAAATTACTAGACTGAACCAATCAGTTGTGAATCTAATCCCGCAGTAGTAGGACACAGCATAAATTGCTAGAGTGGATGTTCTCTTCCCTCCTCACCAAACCATGTACTTTCCTCCTAAAATTATATTCCCAGTTCTTCCTGAGGAACAGCTCATTCTTCTTTTTAGTTTGTATGTGTGGCTGTTTCGCTTCACTGTGGGACTATCCAACTTTATGTCATAACATCCAGTCTTTACAATTATCTATGTGCTTTTGAGAAACTTTGGAAAAGGTTATCCATCACAAACTGGGGTTTGGGGGGTGGGTTTGGTTGTTTTTGTTTTTGTTTTTGGGTTTTTTTGAGACAGAGTCTCACTCTGTCATCCTCAGTACGGTGCCCTAGCATCATACCTCACAGCAACCTCTAACTCTTGGACTCAAGTGATCCTTTTAACTCAGCCTCCCCAGCAGCTGGGACTACAGGAGCCCACCACAACATCCTGCTAGTTTTTCTATTTTTAGTTTAGACAGGGTTCACTCTGGCTTGGTCTGGTCTGGAACTCCTGAACTCAAGCAATCACCCACCTCAGCCTGCCAGAGTGCTGGGATTACAGACATGAGCCACTGTGCCTGGCCCATGAACTGGGTTTTAAAAAAGAAAAAGAAAGCATTTAGAAAAAGAATCTTTTAAGAAGGGAAATGAACAGAATTTGATGACTGGTTCATATGGGAGGTGACATAATTAGAAAATACCTCAAGTAATTGTTACATTTTTGGCTTTAGCAAATGCTAAATGCATTGGTAAATGGAGAGTGGAGCTATTCACCAAGAAGTACAAAGGAGGAGCCCTTACAAAGAAAAAGATGGAATAAAGAGAAATACTAAGTAAAATGGTGATTATAGATTTGAAAATATAAATGACTGGCAAGCCTTCTGTTTAGAGTTGATGCTTAAAACTGATGGAAGGTAGAATTGATCAGTGGATCACAAGATTGAAATGTGACCTTTCAAATGTGACCAAACTTGTAAATTTGGTCAGTTACCCAAGACTCTACCAAATAATGTTCAGATTGGGGACTCATTGGTGGTGATGTTTATAAAGTCAATAAATTATCTTTTTTGGTGACAGAATTGGAAAATCTGAAATTCATTCAATCATTAATTATTTCCAGTGTCTACCGTGCCTGAGAAACTGAATCATCTGAGAAAAGAAAGATGAACATCATTTATGAATTATAACATTTTTTAGTCTAGAGGGCAATGCAAACATATGATTGGTCCTTATGGCATGTGCTCTAATAGAAAAATGTGTAACATGCTATGAAAACATTAAGCAGGGAATTTATCTTATATGTAATAGAGTTTTGCCTTGCTGATGTCAGTATATGATAGGTAGGTATCAAAAGGATATCTAAAATTCACATTATCAAAGAACCATGACACTCTACATTGACTAGTCTAATTATTAAACTTTTCAAGTCATTGTAAGTTCATTTTATGGGTCAAATGTACTAAAATATGTGTTCAAGAATGTTAATTACAGTGGTGATTATAATATAAAACTGATAACAATCTAAATCTATCATTAGGGAGTGGATTAAATCTATACAATAGAAGACAACAGAGCCATTGTGTTGATGATATAAAGCTATACTTTTGACATGGAAAAAAACTAAAATATATTAAGCTAAAAAACTGGTTGTAAAACAATGTGTTCTAAAAAATTCCATTTTAATTTTTCAGGAAAAGAAGAATGTAATTCTAAGTGCTAAAACTTGTTTTTTCTGGGAGGTGGGATTATTTTTATTTTTTCTTTGTCTTTGCCTATTTTTTTATGTTCTTAATTATAAAAATTCTTTTTTGGTAAAGTAAATTTTAAACACTGCAGCATTAATAAAGTTAAATATCAAAATATAAGCATTTTAGATTATTTGAAATGTACTGAACAACTTAATGTTAATAAACATTCTTGTCTTTGGAGAAGGCTTCCTGAATATTTTTCACATATAGATTTTATATATTACTAAAATGAAAGAAAAAGAATATTATCTGTGATCAGCAAGAATTGACCTTTATCAACATTTAGAGCCATGTTTGCTTGATTATTTGTCTGTTTAACTTTATATTTTTATTTTTAATTTTCAGGGATACATAATAGAGTATCTGAGAAGTACATCAAGTACTTTCCACTTGGAAAGAAATGCCAGTAGAAAAATTAATTATTTTACTCCTAATTTTTGGTTAAAAAATTAACTTATATTAAAAGCTGTTCTGTTAGAAATAATTGACTATGGACAGAAAAAAGAAATACAGGACGGCACCTGTGGCTCAAAGGAGGAGTAGGGCGCCAGCCCCATATGCCCCTGCCAAAAAAAAACTGCAAAAAAAAAAAAAAAAAGAAAAAGAAATACAAACCGGTAAACATTTTGTTCCCTTGCATAGAGTGTAATGTTTCTAAACTTTCAGATTTTCAAAGGGAAGAGAGAATTTTCTTTAAATCTAATCCACTGATAAAAACAAAATCTAACCCAGTGATAAAGAATATCCAAATAATGTAAAGATTGTATCACTATAGACATATTTTGATAAAATTTGGGATCACCAGGATTGTTGATTGGTGGCTTTTAACTAAAACTAAGGAGACAAAGAGCCAACATATATAGCTTGCATATGTTTCCTACAAGTCCCTCGGGAAACAAAACAACTTGTGTAAATGTTTTCTGTCTTCTCTGCAGCCCTGGGATTCATGAACAGCTCAGAGACCAGCACTGTGACCCAGTTTGTCCTCCTTGGCTTTCCTGGTTGTCAGGAGCTGCAAAGCTTCCTCTTCTCATTGTTCTTTGGACTCTATGTATTTACCGTGGTGGCAAATGGGACCATTGTCTGTGCTGTGAGGTTGGACAAACGGCTCCATACCCCAATGTATATTCTCCTAGAGAACTTCGCTTTTCTTGAAATCTGGTACACTACCTCCGCTGTGCCTAATATGCTAGTCAATTTTCTCTCAGAGACAAAAACCATCTCTTTTGTTGGCTGTTTCCTCCAGTTCTATTTTTTTACTTCCCTTGGTACAATTGAAACATATCTGCTCTGCATCATGGCGTATGATCGGTACCTCGCTATCTGCTGCCCCTTGCACTACCCAACCATCATGACCCCACAACTCTGCTATATCTTGATGACTCTTTGCTGGGTGCTTGGGTTTCTGAGTTACGCTGTCTCCACCGTGCAACTCTCTCAACTGCCTTTTTGTGGGCCCAACATCATCGATCACTTTGTATGTGACATGGACCCACTGGTGGCTCTGTCTTGTGCCCCAGCTCCTATCTCTGAGAACGTCTTCTATATTGTGAGTTCCCTTATTATCATCTTCACTGGTCTGTACATCTTTGGCTCCTATATTCTTTTGTTGATCGCTGTGTTCAGAGTCCCATCAGCAGCTGGCCGTCAGAAGGCCTTTTCCACCTGCGGATCTCACCTGACAGTGGTGTGTTTATTCTTTGGGCCCCTCTTGGCAATGTATGTGAGCCCCACCGCTGAAAACCCAGCTACATTTCAAAAGATTATGACTTTGTTCTTTTCCGTGGTGACTCCCTTCTTGAACCCCCTGATTTATAGCTTACGAAACAAGGACATGAAGGCTGCATTGAAGAAAGTCCTGAGGATAGAGTGAGCACTTAGTAATTGAGGTGAGACCAAGAAAACCATTGTCCCAACATGAAAGACTAATCAAGAAAGACTTGATTTTCTGCTGCTACATCTCCAACATACACTTTGAAGAAGAGGGGCCTCATTTTATTCCTCAACTAACGTGGCAGAACTAACCACTATTGATTCATATTATGTATTCCATGTGTAACAACCACATTTTTAACAAGGGTGACTCCAGTAGGTGAGATATGAGGGCATTTTGTCTGTGCTATTTCATAGTGTATAGTTGTGAGTATTGCCTGGGGATGGAATAGAAGATAAAAGAGCAGTTATCAGAGGTGAATTACTGTTGGTATACGTATGGCATTTCTTAACACAGTTAAATAATTTATAAAGGAAACAGAGAATGAAATCTAAATGCTTGATACATGCAGAACTAAAAGATTTAATAACTGAACCATTTTCTTGCCCTCTTGGCTCTGAAGGGTTTAAAGTTTTCCAGACTTGGTACAGACTAAAGGTTTCATGTTTATATAATAAATCTATATGTGTGGGGGGTTTGTGTGTGTGTGTGTGTGTGTTTATAGACAGAGTTTCACTTTATCGCCCTCGGTAGAGTGCTATGGCGTCACAGCTCACAGCAACTTCCAACTCCTGGGCTTAGGCGATTCTCTTGCCTCCGCCTCCCAAGTAGCTGGGACTACAGGTGCCCGTCACAACGGTCCAGCTAATTTTTTGTTGCAGTTTGGCCAGGGCCAGGTTTGAACCCACCACCCTCAGTATATGGGGCCGGCACCCTACCCACTGAGCCACAGGCACCACCTATATGTCTGTTTTAACATCACACAAAATAGTAGCAGTTCTTTTATTCAATAAATATTGAGTACCCACCATCTTCTTAGCACTCTTCTAGGCATTAGAGATATGCTATGACCAAAATGGTCAAAACCAACACATGGAATTTACAGGGGAGAGACAAACAATTAAAACATAAGTAAAATCTAGAGTGCATCAGAGTCATAAGTGCTATGCAGAAAGGGCAAAGAGGACAGGAAAGGGAGGAGAAAGAGCTGATGTGTTAAATAAGGTGACTAGGGAAGACTACACTGAGAAGGCAATATTTAAGCAAAAGCTTCAAAAGATGAGGAAATGTGCCTTGTAGACAGCTGAGCAGAGGAACGTATAGATACCCAAATGAACTGAAGGAAGCAAGATCTCCACAAGATGCTGAGGCAGGGTTGTGTCCAAGTAATAGCAAGGGCATTGATGTGACTGGAGAAGAGAGAGGCAGAGGAAGAGTGTTGGAGAGAAGTCAGAAAGTGGATAGGGTTCCAAATTGTGTGGGAACTTATAAACCTTAATAAAAATCATTTTTTTAATTATAACTTGACAGATTATGGTTTCATATATTTATGGGGTACAAAGTGATGGTATGATTTATGAATATAATGTGGAATAATTAAATCAAGCTCATTAACATACCCATCACTTCAAATACTTATTTTTGGTGGTGATAACCTTTAAATTTTATCCTCTTAGCTATTTTGAAATGTGCAATAACATTATTATTTACTATAGTCACTACATTGTGCAATGTATCTCTCAGGAAAAAACACACTTACTCCTCCTGTCTTAGGCTTATGTGACCCTGTGACCATCATCTATCTCCTCATCCCTGACCCCCAGCCTTTGGTAACCACCACGCTACTCTCCTGCTTATTTGAGTTTCCACATATACGTGAAAAGATGCATGATTTGTCTTTTAAGTTTTCTAAGGAACATTCTCACCAAAGGGTTGCCATTTCTTCACATACTCACCAACACTTACTATATTTTGTCTTTTTGATCATAGCCGTTCGGACAAGTGCAAAGTTATATCTCATCGTGGTTTTAATTTGTATTTCCTTGATGATTTAGTGCTATTGAATATTTTTTCTATATCTCTTGGCCATTTGTATGTCTTTATTTTTTTTTTAACAAGATCTTACTCTGTTGCCCAGGCTAGTCTAGAGCACAGTGGCATCGTCATAGCTCACTGCCACCTTAAACTTCTAGGCTCAAGCGACTCTCCTACCTTGGTTTCCCAGAGTGTTAGGATTACAGGCATGAGCCACGGCGGCAGCCTTGCCTAGTTTTGTTTTTCTTTTAATTTCAGATCAGTATTGGGCTACACATGATTAGATTACATTGTTTGCGTTTCTTAGGTAAAGTTCAAGTTGTAGTTGAGCCCTTTACCAAGGGCATGTGTTGTATACCCTTACATTGTGAACTTTAGGTGAGAGCTTACCAATCTCCCTCCCTCTTCCCTTTCCCCCTCCCTCCTCCCTTCTACCCCCCATTTGAAATTAACTATGTTTTTCTCTAATGTGGGTGTGTGGGTGTTTATCTATTGGTTTCATATTAGTATTGAGTACATTGGTTACTTGCTTTTCCATTCTTGTGATACTTTACTAAGAAAAATGTTCTTCAACTCCATCCAGGTAAATACAAAAGATATGAAGTCTTGAATAAATAAATAAATAAATAAGATGTAAAGTCTCCATCTTTTTTTTTAATAGAAACATTTTACTATTTAATAACAACAGCTACCACGTAGGGTGCTTAGGAAGCTCCAGCTAGACTCACTGTGTGTTGTCCTGGCAACAACTCTGTGACCTACACATTCTCATTATTTTTTTTTCTTTTTTATCGAATGGTAACTATGTACATTAATGCACTTCTGGGGTACCGTGGTCTCCATCTTTTTTATGGCTGAATTGTATTCCATGGTAATCCATTCTTGGGTTGATATCACATTTTGGCAATTGTGAAATGAGCGGCTATTGAGTTTCTTATATTTTGGAGATTAACCCCTTATAAGTTGTTTGGCTTTTAAATATTTTCTCTCAGTTCATAGGTGTGTTTTTACTCTGCCAATTGTTTCTTTTTGGCTAGGGCTGGGTTTAAACCTGCCACCTCCAGTATATGGGGCCGGCGCCCTACTCCTTGAGCCACAGGCACCGCCCCAGAAGTTTTTAAGTTTGATGTAATCCCATTTGTCTACTTTTCCTTTTGTTGCCTGAGCTTTGGGATCATATCTAAAAATTATTCTCCCAACAAATGTCATGTAGTTTTTCCCCTGTTTTTTCCTACCACTTTTACAGTTTTAGATCTTATGTCTAAGTCTTTAATCCATTGTGAATCAATTTTTGTATGGAATATGATAAGGCCTTGTTTCATTCTTCTGCATATGAAAATCCAGTTTTCCCAACACCATAGGTTCTCAACCTTCCTAATGCCGTGACCCTTCAATATAGTTTCTCATGTTGTAGTGACCCCCAACCATAAAATTATTTTCATTGCTACTTCATAACTGTAATTTTGCTACTGTTATGAATTGTAATGTCAATATCTGATATGCAGGATGCTCTTAGGCGACCCCTGTGAAGGGTCGTTCAACCCCCAAAGGGGTGGCAACTCACAGGTTGAGAACCACTGTCTTAGACCCAAAATGAAAAACTCTAATTCAATAATGTTTCCATGACAATATTAAATAATAGTGGAAAGCTAGAAATCTACCTGAGGCTCATGAACTACATTTAAGCATTATTATAACTATATAGACACTTACAAATGTTTTAATATTCATTATCTCACTTTATCCTTATATCAGGTACACAAGGAAGGTGAATATGTATTTAATATTTCAAGAAACTGGAGCTCACACAGGGGTACAAGTGAATCTTTCTAAGAGTAGAATGTGAACATTTTAAAACAACTGAGAAAATGACATGAAGGCTGAGTTGACCAGTTTGATGGAAGTATTTCAGATTGCATGTGAAAACCCCACACTGTACCCCAGAAGTGCATTAATGTACATAGTTACCATTCAATAAGAAAAAAAAAAGAAACTGGAGCTCACTAAACTCTTATAGTTCATGCAAGAAAACACTTGACCTGAGACGCAGATTTTCTGTGTCATAGTTTTCTACTAACCCACCATTTTCTCTTTAAATCCAACTCAACTCCCACCCAATGCTCCCTTTTTAACCCAGATCTCTTCCTTTCATATGATGTCCTGAATAACCCTCCCCACTTCTTCCTACCTATCCCAGACCTCTGGATGTGTAAACCTAAACCTGCTTTTCTATATACTAATTCTTAGTCTAACACACAGCACCGGAAACTCAATTCCAGGTGCCATTTATCCCTTCAAATATCATTCTTAACCCTCTCTCCCAGTCATGCTCAACTAATTCCTGATCCTACTGAAATCCTTCCCACACTTAGAAGCTGTTTCAAACACACCCACCCTTAACCCATTCTCTAATGTTCTACATCCTCTGTAGAGGTTCTCAAGCTTCAATGTACGTTAGGAACACCTGGGAAGTTTGTTAAACCTGATTCCCACACCCCATATTAAGAGTTTCTGACTTATTAGGTCTGGAAAAGTCCAGAGAATGTGTATTTCTTTCTTTTTTCTTTGAGACAGAGTCTCGCTTTGTTGTCTAGATTGTCATGACATCAACCTAGCTCACATCAAGCTCAGACTCTAGGCTCAAGTGATCTTCCTGCCTCAGCCTCCCGGGGCTATGCCCACCACCACATCTGGCTAATTTTCCCATTTTTAGTAGAAATGGGGTCTCACTCTTGCTCAGACTGCTCTAGAATTCCTGAGCTCAAGCAATCTTCCTGCCTCAGCCTTCCAGAGTGCTAGGATTATAGGTGTGAGCCACCATTCCTGGCCCAGGGACTACTTTATTTTTAACTTGTTAAATTTTTAATTAGTATGAGTACATAATAGTTGTATATATTTATAGTATACATGTGATTTTTTGATATAAGCATACAATGTGAATTGATCAAATTAGGGTAAGTAGGGTACCCATCACCTCAGGTATTTACTACATATTATTTCTTTGTGTTAGGAACATTCCAATTCCACTCTTTTATTTTAAAATATATTCTAAATGGCTCGGCGCCTATAGCTCAACTGGCTAAGGCGCCAGCCACGTACACCTAAGGTGGCGGGTTCGAATCCCCAGCCCGGATCCACCAAACAACAATGACGGCTGCAACCAAAAAATAGCCAGGCATTGTGGCGGGCGCCTGTGGTCCCAGCTACTTGGGAGGCGGAGGCAAGAGACTCGCTTGAGCCCAGGAGTTGGAGGTTGCTGTGAGCTGTAATGCCATGGCACTGTACCCAGGGGGACAGCTTGAGGCTCTGTCTTAAAAAAAAAAAAGATAGTTGGGCATTGTGGCAGGTGACTGTAGTCCAGCTACTCTGGAGGTTGAGGCAAGAGAATTGCTTCAGCCCAAGAGTCTGAGTTTGCTGTGAGCTATGAAAGCAAGACTCTTATCTCAAAAAAATAAATAAATAAATAAGATGATATGGACAGTTTCTCAAAAATTAATAGTTGCCGTTTGACCTAGTAGTTGTACTCCTAGCTATACACCCAAGAGAATGGAAAGCATACATTTACTCAAAAACTTCTGCATAAATTTTCATAGAAGCACTGTTTCACTACAGCTAAAAAATAGAAATACCACCCTGGTCAACATAGTGAGACTCCATCTCCACAAAAAATTTAAAAATCAGCCAAATGTGGTAAGTGCATGCTTGTAGTCCTAGCTACTCAGGAGGCCGAGGGATGAGGATTATGTAAGCCCAGGTATTTGAGTCTGTGATTATACCACTGTAATTCCAGCCTGGGAGACAGGGTGAGACCCTGTCTCAAAAAAAGAGAAAACAAAAAAGAGTAGAAACAACCTAATTGCTCATCACTTGATAAATGGTTAAACAAAATTTGGATTGTCATACAGTGGACTATTATATGGCCATAAAAAGGAATAAAATACTGTATGTGTTGCAACCCTGAAAACGTAATGACTAAGAGAAAGAAGCCAGACATAAAAGATCATATGTCGTATGATTCCAGTTATACAGACTCAGAAGTTAGTGTGTGCCAGAGACTGAGAGGAGAAAAGAATGTGGAATAACGGCTTGGCGCCTATAGCTCAACCTGCTAAGGCGCCAGCCATGTACACCTAAGGTGGCGGGTTCGAATCCCCAGCCCGGACCCGCCAAACAACAATGACAGCTGCAACCAGAAAATAGCCGGGCGTTGTGGTGGGCGCCTGTGGTCCCAGCTACTTGGGAGGCTGAGGCAGGAGACTGGCTTGAGCCCAGGAGTTGGAGGTTGCTGTGAGCTGTAATGCCACGGCACTCTACCCAGGGTGACGGCTTGAGGTTCTGTCTCCAAAAAAAAAAAAAAAAAAAAAAATGTGGAATAACTTCTAATGGATGCTGGGTTTCTTTTGGAGACAAGGAGAATGTTCTGGAATTAAGTAACATTGATAGTTACACAGCCTTATGAACATACTAGAAACCCACAGACTGGTGCATTTTAAGTGGGTGATAAAGCTGGGCTTGGGGGGGGGGCTTTGTTTAAAGTGTCATTTTTACTCTTCCTTTTGATCTTTAGAATTTAGACTCAGTATTTAGGAATTATACTTATAGTTTTGACTAATCGTATGTTTTCCTAAGCAAAGAAACATCATGAAGTGAAATAAACTGTTGCTTAATTCCGAACTGTTGATGAGAATTTAATGTTACTGATTTCTTATTGCATGACTAATTATGATTTTCAATTCCTATTTAGCCCTCTTTCTCTGGGCTTTCAGGGTATAAAAGTAAACTTAAAAGAATGAAGGAAAAAAATAAAGACCTTCAGTTGTGTAAAACAAAGGATATATCATGGGAGAAGTTGCTGAATCTCCTTCCTTTATTAGTTTATTGCCTAGTTTATGTGAGAGCAAACTTAGACACAAGGAATTGGTTGGATAATTCTTTAATTTTTTAAATAATGTGCTCACTTACCATTTTGATGCCTGAAGAAAGCTCATGGAATTCATTGTCAAACAGGTGGATTGTTTTGTTTTGTTGAGATGGAGCCTCACTGTGTTGCCTGGGCTGTTCTCGAACTCCTGGGCTCAAGCATTCCTCCCAACTTGGCCTCCTGAGTGCTGAGACTACAGGTACACACCACTACACTTAACAAGCTCCAGAATTCTGATTGCCTCTTTCATCCTTTAAAAATAGAATCTTTTAAGACATTTGAATTGTCAGAATTTCTTTGAGCTAAGATTTATTAAGATTGGAGAAATCATTAAACATGCTTCTAATATAAAATTAAATGCTTCTAAATAAGTAAATATACTTTAATTTACCCAGTGTGACTTACCATTGAAATGTGAACCTAATCTGGGATTAGAAACCCAGTTTTTTGTTTGTACTATAATTTTGGAAAAATTTTTAACAATACACCGAAATTTAAACATGACCCTGATGTGAGAAAATATTTGCAGAAAATGCTGTTAACTTTCTTTATAAGAGTAGAGTATATGGCTCGGCGCCTGTGGCTCAAGCCGCTAAGGCGCCAGCCACATACACCTAAGGTGGTGGGTTCGAATCCCCAGCCCCGGCCCGCCAAACAACAATGATGCCTGCAACCAAAAAATGGCCAGGCATTGTGGCGGGCGCCTGTAGTCCTAGCTACTTGGGAGGCTGAGGCAGGAGACTCGCTTGAGCCCAGGAGTTGGAGGTTGCTGTGACCTGTGATGCCATGGCACTGTACCCAGGGGGATAGCTTGAGGCTCCGTCTCAAAAAAAAAAAAGAGTAGAGTATATACGGATTTCATGAGAAACCACCCTGTTTTAGAGACTTGCTAAATACTGGTTGATTTTATATAAATAAAAAAGAACTGGGCTTGGCACCTGTAGCTCAAGTGGCTAGGGCTCCAGTCACATACACCAGAGCTGGCGGGTTCAAATCCAGCCCAGGCCTGTCAAACAAAAATGACAGCTATAACTAAAAAATAGCCTGGTGTCGTGGCCGGCACCTGTAGTCCCAGCTACGTGGGAGGCTGAGGCAAGAGAATCACTTCAGCCCAAGAGTTAAAGGTTGCTGTGAGCTGTGATGCCATGGCATTCTACCCAGGGCGACAGCTTGAGACGGTCTCAAAAAAAAAAAAAAACAAAAAAAAAAACAATTCTTAACAACACAAAAATCCACTAAATTTAACATAGCAAAATACAAGAAGGAAGGGATATTTCTTTTCAATCCTTTTTGAGACAGAGTCTCACTATGTCGTCCTCAGTAGAGTGCCAGGGCATCACAGCTCACAGCAACCTTTAACTCTTGGGCTTAAGCAATTCTCTTGCCTTAGCCTCCCAAGTAGCTGGGACTACAGTATCTGCCA
>CAUYTI010065481.1:0-11626 GCA_963575145.1 Galago senegalensis
CAGGCGCCTGTGGTCCCAGCTACTTGGGAGGCGGAGGCAGGAGACTTGCTTGAGCCCAGGAGTTGGAGGTTGCTGTGAGCTGTAATGCCATGGCACTCTACCCAGGGGGACAGCTTGAGGCTCTGTCTCAAAAAAAAAAAAAATTTACAAAATGGTGACATTTTGGGTTTAGCTATCCATCTATTAAGAGGCAAGAAGTTAAATTAGTCATAAAATTATACAATGTAGTCATGCCTTTTAAAATAATACAGTTTGATCACTTTTAAACTCTTTTCTGCAAGAGTAAAGGTGACAATTAGTATTGTCAAATATAGTGATCTTGATGAAAAAAGGTACTCAGTTTCAAGTTTTCAGATACATAAAGGGGAAAATATTTCCTTAAATATGAAATACTGTATTATGACACATGTCATAATACTCTACAGAGTGGTATTTAATGAGAATTTGGAATAGTTCTTCTGTGAGTTCTTGGGGGATTAATTTCATGTTTTAATCAGAAATCCTTTCAGTCTGTAAATTTCAGTTGTGTAGGTTTTTAAGTACATGGAATAGAAGTTAATATATTTTAAAAGGCTATTATTGTTTTTATAAGCTAACTCACTGTTATGAAAATTTTGAATCATTTTGATCCAAATATTTTCAAAAACAAATTGTTTTCTTTGAACTTATTGATTATAGTAACACACATGTATTTGGCTGTAATTCAAATGCCTGGATTGGTTTGGTCAGAAGGACTTTGGTGGCTGGGTATAGTAGCTCACATCTGTAATCCTAGCAATTTGGAGGCTGAGGTGGGAGGATTGCTTGGGGCCAAGAGTTTGAAAGCAACCTGAACAAGAGCAAGACTTCATAGAAAAAATTAGCTAATTTTGATCACAATCCTACAAAATTTTCTTAACATGCATGGTAATGGCATGCCTGTAGTCCCAGCTACTTAGGATGTGGAGGCAGGAGGATCTCTTGAACCCAAGAGTTTGAGGTTACAGTGAGCTAGGAAGATGCTTCTGTACTCTAGCCTGAGTGACAGAGCAAGACCCTGACCCCTCACCCCTAAAAGGGACAACATTAGTGGCCTTGTAGTAAATTATGGCATACATATTTTTTGGTTAAGTGGTACATGTTTAACATTGGCTTGCCGTAATCAAACTTTCCATACTTCCTGTTAAGAAATAAAACCATACCATTAATTATACTATACATACAATCTGTGTAGGGTTGGCTTGGAAAACAGTTTGATCTAAATACAACCAACAATACATGTTGAAACATCTTTTTAAATCACTGGGAATAATGTGGATATGTTTATTAGTTGTAATGTTATTTCTATTAAATTTTCTATTTTACTTTCCTAAATGTGAAAGAAAAGATAAGTTAGACCATTTATTTGCACATATCAAAATGATTTTGAAGGAACTTCTATTAATGTTTTAATTTTCTAGACAAGCTGTTGAGGTCACAATTCATGATTCAAAAGTGCTGTACAAAATTGAAGTGAGTGGAACTTTCTAGAGATTTTGCTAAACATGCATTCTGATTCATTAGGTCTGAGGTGTGGAGCAAGAGTTTTTTCTCCCCACTTCCTCCCTCTTCAGACTCTGTGTTTCTAGCAAGCTTGCAGGTGATGACACTGTTCCTGACTATCCTTTGAGTAGGAGAGTTGTAGATTATCTCACATTTTGAGGGATTTTGGAAAATGATCTTAATAGAAAATTAAACATGTTTGCAGTGATTTATCTGGATCTAATTGTTCTTAAGTTTAAAACTGTAGTAAAGGCTTACCACAAATGTTAATAGTGTTTCAGATGCCAAGGAAAAGTTCAGGAGCATGGCCTGCAAGAAAATGAAATGAGTTTAGAAAAATAGATTTTAAGGGATTTCCAAGGAAAAAAACAATGGGAAGGAAGAGCGAAAAAGATCACGCCAACAGAAAAATGTCATGGCATTTTTATTGAAGAATTTGATAGGAAAACAGTTACAAGAGTCATAGAAGATAACGCTCAGAAAGGGAACGTTGGTAGGTTACTAAAAATCCCCTTGTGGTTTTATTTATTTTTGGAATCTCTAACTTTGTCCCTCAAAAAAAGATTAACATTGACTAATTAGTTCAAAGTAAAAAAAAATTTTTTTTTTTGAGGCAGAGAGCCTCAGGCTATCCCCCTGGGTAGAGTGCTGTGGCATCACAGCTCACAGCAACCTCCAACTCCTGGGCTCAAGTGAGTCTCCTGCCTCCGCCTCCCAAGTAGCTGGGACTACAGGCGCCCGCCACAACGCCGGGCTATTTTTTGGTTGCAGCCTTCATTGTTGTTTTGGTGGGTCCGGGCTGGATTTGAACCTGCCACCTTAGGTGTATGTGGCTGGCGACTTAGCCACTTGAGCCACAGGCGCTGAGCCTTAAAGTAAATTTTGAATGGTAAAAAGCAGACTAAGGAAGAAAATCGTTAAAGATGGCAATTTTAAAACACCTTTTGTGGATTAAGTTCAATAGATGGGAAATACTTGTGAAGCATAGAAATGGCCATTGTGTCCTTATTTATTTATTTTTATTTATTTTTTTGACACAGTCTCAAGCTGTCGCCCTGGGTAGAGTGCTGCGGCATCACAGCAACCTTAAACTCTTGAGCTTAAGCAATTCTCTTGCCTCAGCCTTCCAAGTACTATAGGGAGATTGAGGCTATTGGCACCCACCGTGACTCCCAGCTTTTTTTTTTTTTTTTTTTTGAGTTGTTGTTTTATCTGGCCCAGGCTGGGTTCGAACCTGCCAGCCTTGTGTATAAGGCCAGTGCCCTACCCACTGAGCTACAGGCACCGCCTATATCCATATTTAAAGAGGGGCTAGATTTTCAACTCCGTAACTTTAAGTTGAAAAAGTAAAAAGTATTATAGACGAAGTATGGAAAACAAATACTCTGTTGCTTTTTTATGATAAGGTTTTTTTTTATTAATGGTAGCCTAGTAATACCTATTTACTACATTCTATATACATTTAATCCACAACCCTGAAAGATAGGTGATAGTGTCCTTCTTTTACATATAAAAGACTCAAATTACTGCTATTACATAACTTGGTATTTGTAGCTGGTAGCCCCTTATCTATAAAGTGGTAAAGCCGGGATTCAAACCCTGTTTTACTTGACTCCAACAGTGTATTTTTAACTACAAGATTAGAAATAGACCTAATGTGAGGTTAGAATTAAAAGATGAATTTTGTATTAACTTTAACACTTTATATTTAAAATAAAGCTAACCTAATATGACTTAAAGTAAAATAATTCTGAGAGTAAGGATTGTGAAGGTATTTTTTCCTTTGTTTTAGATTCATAGTTGTCATTTGTTTTGCTTTTTTCCATCATTATAAAAATACAGGTAAAATATATTGGATTGTGGTCTCTAAGAAAGGTATTTTGTATAGGCAGGTACAGACAAGCTTCCATGAGTAAATGTGGCACTTCACAAATGGCTTAAAGGTTAAAAATTTTCCCTGGACATATTTTACATTTTAATCTATTTTTATTTTTTAGACATTTGGTCTCACTGTGTTGCCCATGGTGGTCTCAAACTCGTGGCCTCAACCAGTCCTCCCTCCTTGGCCTCCCAAAGTGTTAGGCGTAGAGATTTGAACTATTGTGCATGGTCTTATTTTATTTTTTTAAAGGCAGGGTCTTGCTCTGTCACCCAGCCTGGAGTCCAGTGGCAAAATTATAGCTTACTACAGCCTCAAACTTGTGGGCTCAAGCAGACTTCTCACTTTAGCCTCTCTAATATCCCGGATTATAGGCATGTGCCACCATGCCTGGCTAATTTTTTCCTTTTTATTCCAAAGGGGGACTTGCTGTTGTGCCCAGGCTGGTCTCTAACTCCTGGCCTCAAGCAGTCCTTCTTTGAATTCTTAGCCTATTTTAACAAAACCCAAATTTACTTATCTTCATTCCTGAATTCTATTTGCAACTAGTGTTTAAGCATTTAAAAATGCTGATAAGCCAGGCAGGTGGCTCATGCCTGTAGTCCCAACATTTTGGGAGGCCCAGCGGGAAGGATTGCTTGAGCCTAGGATTTGAAGATTTGAAGCCTGGAAAATACAGGGAGACCCATCGCAAAAAAAAATATATATAAATATATATATATGTGTATATATATATATATATAATACACACACACACACACACACACATATATATATATGCGCTAGTATATTTAGCTATTTCATCATATAAGTTTTTTTTTTTTTTTGAGCCAAAGTCTCACTCTGTTACCCCAGACTAGAATGCCATGATGTCAGCCTAGCTACTAGCAACCTCAAACTTCAAGCAATACTGGTCTCGAACTCCTGAGCTCAAGGAATCCTCCCATCTTAGCCCCTCAGGGTGCTAGGATTACAGGTGTGAGCCACTGTGCTTGGCCACATCAATTTTTTTTTAATAAGGAAAATCTGGAGACAGCCTAATTATGTAAGCCTGCTATTCTATTTCATGAAAATCTTTAATCAAATAGAAAACAATATAGGTCAACAGACAACATTTTTCTTAAAACCTGTTAGTTCATAGGGACTGTAATACTTTGAGTCTACAGGGTATCCCAAAAGTTTTCCATAAAGTTAGCGCACACGTAGGAAAAATGGGAAAATAGTAGCTAAATGTACCTTTATTTACAAAATACTCACTATAAAATTTTTATTCTATACATGTTGACCACCTTTTTGTAGAAGTCCGTGTAATTTGTTTATTACCAAAGTACTGGGTATTTCACCATTATAATAATTTGAGAGCACTATATTTGGATAGAGAAGAACTGAAGCCTTACTGTTTAATATCCCTGAACTCTCAAGTCAGTTCTTTGAGTTCGTAACTATCATCAGTTCACCTTTCTCTTGGAAAAAATAGGTTAAAATAATGATAAATGCTTTATTAAATCTGTTTCTTTCTTTCTTTTCTTTTTTTTTTTTTTTTTGAGACAGAGCCTTAAGCTGTCACCCTAGGTAGAGTGCTATGGCGTCACTGCTCACAGCAACCTCCAACTCCTGGGCTCAAGCGAGTCTCTTGCCTCTGCCTCCCAAGTAGCTGGGACCACAGGCGCCCGCCACAACGCCCGGCTATTTTTTGGTTGCAGCCATTATTGTTGTTTGGTGGGTCCGGGCTGAATTCGAACCCGCCACCTTAGGTGTATGTGGCTGGCGCCTTAGCCGCTTGAGCCACAGGCGCCAAGCCATTAAATCTGTTTCAATATTTAAATACACATAGATGTTTGATATGGTATGAGGTTCAAGTAACTGTACTCCATCAGTGAAACAGTTCACATGAGCTTTTCTAAGTATTTATGTGATCTCTCTTTTTTTTTTTTTGAAACAGAGTCTCACTATGTCGTCCTCAGTAGAGTGCTGTGGCATCACAACTCACAGCAATCTTAAACTCTTGGGCTTATGCGATTCTCTTGCTGCAGCCTCTGAAGTAGCTGGAACTACAGGTGCCTGCCACAACATCCTGGCTATATTTTCTGTTGTTGTAGTTATTGTTTAGCAGGCTCCAGCTGGGTTCCAACCCACCAACCCCAGTGTATGTGGCCAGTACCATAACCTAATTTTTATGTGATTGGCGTGGCCACCAAGCCTAATTTATGTGATTTTATTTGCCAGTAGACATTTGAGAAGAATGCCTAATAAGATAGGAAAACCCAAATGGAAGCTTAATCTTGGCTTGCAGTGCCGTTAAATTCTTAATTCTATTTCTATTTTTGTGTAACATGTGTTTTCCATCTTAAAATAAGGATTGCAAAAACTATGACTATTAGTAATTTCTTTTTGTTATTGTTGTTGCAGTTTTTGGCCAGGGCTGGGTTTGAACCCGCCACCCCTGGCATATGGGGCTGACACCCTACTCCTTGAGCCACAGGCACCATCCACTAGTTATTTCTTCACAGTATGAATTTTCAGTATAATAGTAGGAATTTCCAAAGCGTTTATTCTAAATTTTGTCATTGAGAAGTATTATAAGAGCAATTAACTTTTTTTTCTTTACTGAAAGTACAGTGAGATCTGGATCACTCCATTAATACGTAGAAAGGGATTTATCTTATTCATCATCTGTAGATAATTAGATAGAAGTCAGTTACTTATTGAAAATGTTAAGTCTAGTTTATACCTAACATTGTTGATTGATACTACATCCATTCATTCATTTCATGGCCATAGAGTTTCCAGTAGTTTGGAATAAAAAATTAATAAGTCATGGTTATTGTCCTCAAGGAATTTAGAAATTATAAGAGGTAGTAGCAAATTTATTAAGAATAGTGGTAATCATCAAACCATGTGTTCCAGAAATACCATTGGAAGTTTGAAAGGTGTTCTGTGCTCCTAATAAAATATTCAGGTTGTAATTATAATATATATGATTTAGATTATTCCAGGAGAGCAGAAGAGTTTGTAAATGTATATATTGTGATTTGTTTTTTTTTCTTTTTTAGAGGCAGAGTCTTACTTTATTGCCCTCAGTAGAATGCTGTTGCATCACGGCTCACAGCAACCTCTAACTCCTGGGCTGAGGCAAGAAAATTGCCTCGGCCTCCCAAGTAGCTGGGGCTATAGGCACCCGTCACAATGCCTGGCTATTTTTTTATTGTTGCAGTTTGGCGGGAACCAGGTTCAAACCCTCCACCCTCAGTATATGGGGTCGGTGCCCTGCTCACTGAGCCACAGGCACTGCTCTATATTGTGATTTTTTTTAGCTAACTAAAATTAAGCTAATGTCTACTAGATATGATCAAATAACTTGATTTTAAGAATTTCACTTAGTTAAAATTTTATTTGATGGAAAATATAGGTTAAGTGTGCTAGGTCGCCTACACCAATAGTTCTAGCACTTTGGGATGCCAAGGCAGTAAGACTGCTTTTGCCCAGGAGTTTGAGGTTGCAGTCAGCTACGATGAACTCCACTGTACTCTAGGCCAGGTGACAGAGGGAGTCCCTGTTTTTAAAAAAATAAATGAATGAATGAAGATAGGGTGGTTGAGTGTATGGCTCTGAGGGAACAAATATGAAGGTAGGTTTCTGTATATTTTTATTATTTTATTTATTACTGAAAACTTAGGGGAGAAATTCCTAGCCATGGCTGAATTATTGAGCAGTCTTCTGAACTATGAGTTCTTTCCCTAAAGTCATGTTTCTTGATTAGAATGGAGTAGATTTAGTAAAAATTTTTTTCTACATTTCCTGTAACTCATAAGGTCCCCTGTGAGATTAAGCTATTTCATCTCTCATTATATCTTATAAAACTGGGTGATCTAGTGTCTGATACACATATTTTATATTATAGGGTCGTTAATACTTTTTCTAGGGGTAACTGCTGAGGTGATTTCCTTAGAAAAGATGGATGACAGAAGTGTTGTCTCCTAAGGATGGGTGCTTTAACTTAGTAGCTTTTTAACCTTTTCAGGTTTTCATTGTTTATTTGTTTTTTGCCCATAAACTTTTTTTTTAAAGATTTCTAAGACCTGTAACTGCTAGCTGAAATTTTTAGTCACCATGAGAGAACTGGGATTATGGTATTGAAGTGGTTATGGTTTCAGTCACAAACAAGCCAATACTGAGTATTTGTGGCACATTGCCGTTCTAGAGTGCGGTATGTTATATTAAACTTTATATGAACCCTGTAAAATAAGTATATTTGTAGGTACTAAGACATATAGATAAATTTGTTTTATATTTTGAGATAAGTTCTCACTCTGTTATCCAAGCTAGAGTGCAGTGGTGTCATCATAGCTCACTGCAACCTCCAATTCATGATCTCAAATAGTCCTTGTGCCTCAGCCTTCCAAGTAGCTGGGACTACAAGTACGTGTTACCACACTGGGCTAATTTTTAAATTTGTTGGGATGCTGTGTTGTTCAGGCTGAGTTCAAACTCTCCTGGCCTCAAGTATTCCTCCCACTCTAGGCTCCTAAAATGCTAGGATTACAGGTGTGAGCCACACCCAGTATACACAGATATTTTGGTCCAGAGCCTACCAACTAAAACTGTTCTTGTGTTAAATCCAGATGGGTCTGATACCAGAACTGACATTTTAAATACCACTCTGTACTGCTTTCTGGATTTGTTTCAGTAATTAGGAATACAAAATTAGTGAGATACGGTCATTCTCAATGTGACCACTGCCCCTATAAAAGCAATTATTAGGCTACTTTGAAAAACTGAGATACTGCTAACTAGTTGGTTAGGCTGGTGTCTCCACCTCAGCGCTAAAGGAAAGGCCAACAACTGGTATAACAGAAGTAAGAGCAGAAGAAATTATTTTGTGTTGTTGAGATTTAAATTGATGATAGCCTCTGAATAGCCTAGAAACTTCCCTTTTGTAGATAATGTGCTATCAGTGTCATCATTAATTGAGCAATGCCCCTCTTAAATCTAATAATAATTTTTCAAACTATATTTTTTACTTGAGACTTTGACACAAGTTTACTAAAGGCTTCCTTTTGATTTAAGGCTTCCTTTTGCCAGTTTCAAATCATCTCCTACTTAAGAGTTTAAGAATTTGTTTTAAATTATGTTTAATAAAATGGAGCCAGGCTATGTTATTTTATCTGCAGCTGTTATGATTTTACGTGGAATTCAATTTTATCATCTTAATTTTTTTTTTCCAGATTGGAGTTCTTACTCTTTAAAGGTAAAAGCAGCTTTATTTCTGTAAATACTTTCTTTGTATTGTTTTGTACCTTCCATGGCTTTCTTTTATGTCTTTAAAGTGGCTACTGGAAGGTTATGAAGTATGCTGGGTGCATATATAGCTACAGCTTTGTGTAGTGTTGATTATCCTTTTTCAGTTTTTTCACACTTTGCAAATTATGCCCAATTGTTACCTTCTCTCTGTGTGTATATGTTTTAGAAGTGGGGTGTTACTGTTCCCACTTCACTTCATAACTCTTATGATTTGCCTAGGCTAGTATTACAAAGAAAAAGCAGAATCAGAAATTATTTTTTGATTCTTTTTTTTTTTAACCTTGATTTTTATGGTCTATAGTAAAATGTGTAAGTGAAGTTAAATGGCATCCTCATTTCCTGTTAACTTTGGAAGAATCTATCTCTGTTAGTATGACTGAATAAACAGCCAGCAATATCAGAATTTATTTATTTTAAATAAAAATATTTATAAGTAAATTCTGATATTGCTGACTATTTAATCTAAATAAAAGACAATCATTGTTTTAATCAAAATATAAAACAAATTTATATGCCTTTATTTTTAAATTTTTTTTCTTTTTTTTGAGACAGAGCCTCAAGCTGTCCCCTGGGTAGAGTGCCATGGCATCATAGCTCATAGCAACCTCTAACTCCTGGGCTCAAGCAAGTCTCCTACCTCAGCCTCCCAAGTAACTGGGAGCACAGGCGCCCGCCACAACGCCCAGCTATTTTTTGGTTGCAGCCATCATTGTTGTTTGGTGGGCCTGGGCTGGATTCGAACCTGCCACCTTAGGTGTATGTGACTGGCGCCTTAGCCACTTGAGCCACAGGCGCTGAGCCTATATGTCTTTATTTTATCTAAATAAAATAATTTATTTTGGGGGGGAGAGTGTCTCAAGCTGTCCAACTCTGAGGCTCAAGAGATCCTCTTGCCTCTGTTTTTCTATTTTTAGAAGAGTCTGGTCTCAAATGTGTGAGCTCAGGCAGTCCACCCCCTTCGGCCTCCCAGAGTGCTAGGATTATAGGTGTGAGCTACTGTGCCTGGCTCAGTATCAGAATTTAGACTTCCTTAACAACCTTGGAAGGTATTAATGAAAGCTAAACTGACTCTAGTTGTACTTAGCACCAAGACCAATGTCAAAATTTCAGAAGGATGTCTAACAAGGAGCCCTCATTTGCTTTGGGGTATCATCTAGCTGTGTTCTTTTTTTGGGGAGACGATTTCATTTCGATGCCTTCAGTAGAGTACTGGGGCGTCATAGCTCACAGCAACATCAAACTCTTGAGCTTAAGCCATCCTCTTGCCTCAGTCTCCCAAATAGCTGGGACTACTGGCACCTGCCACAATGACTGGCTATTTTTTTGAGACAGGTTCTCGCTCTTGCTCAGGCTGTTTTTGAACCCAAGAACTCAGGGCAAATCCACCTCAGCCTCCCAGAGTGCTGGGATTACAGGTGTGAGCCACTGGTTGCCCAACCTTAGAAGCTGTGTTCTAAGAAATTTATAATTATAGATCAGAAAACTGTGTGTGTGATCTCATAGTGTATTAATAACAGTAATAATGTTTAGGCCATTTCAGTTGCTTTTTTCCTCCTACTCAATTGTCTTTGATCTTTTATTTTTGACACAGTTACGTAAACAAAACTCTTCTAGGTATTATTGACTCTGTATGTTTCTTTGCCCTGAAACACCCCCTTTCTATGACTTTTGTCCTTCTTCAGGGACTTTATTCATTGTTAGGGCCATACTGGATTTTAAATACTCCCAAACCTTCTCTCTGATTTCACTCTAATCTCATCTGTGCCTCCAGATCACATGAAACTTGGTAATGTTGAAAAAGTTGCCAGTATTCGTTCACTTAACACAAGTTCCTGGCACTGTGCAGGCATGGTATACAGGGGGAACATCTGGCAAAGGGAACAAGACCTTGTAGGTGTGGTCATGAAAGAACTGAGTTTTGGAAGTGCCCTCAATCCTAGAGTTTGCAATCTTTATAGTTCTTTTGTTGGGTTTTCTGTTAACCACGTCATGCTGATTCTTCTATATCATGTTTTTTTGTTAATTTCTCTAGTCATTAATCCAGTGTCCTAAGATTTGGTTTTTAACCTTTTCTTACAGGAGAATGATTTGAAACCAAGAAAAAAATATCAAATATCTGTAGAAATAACAGTTATGCTTTTATTCTTTTCTTTTCTTTTCTTTTCTTTTTTTTTTTTGGTATATACAGAATCTCGCTTTGTTGCCCTCCGTACAGTGCTGTGGCATCACACAGCTCACAGCAACTTCCAACTCCTGGGCTTAGGCAATTCTCTTGCCTCAGCCTCCTGAGTAGCTGGGACTATTGGTGCCCAGCATAATGCCGGGCTATTTTTTTGTTGCAGTTTGGCCGGGACCAGGTTTGAACCCGCTACCCTCAGTATATGGGACCAGCGCCCTACTCACTGAGCCACAGGCACTGCCCAAAAAAATTAGTTATTTTTTTCTTTTTTACTTTAGTAATTGATTGGAGTTACAATCACTTGATGCATTAAAAGATTCTAGGAACTTAGCAATATTTTGTAAGTGAATTATATTTCATTAATTACAAAAGCATTTATATCAGATTCTAAGTATATTTAAGAGGGCCACTTGTATGCTCAATATTCTAGGTCCTGAAAATACAGCAGTGCGTAAGACTGAGTCTCTTACCTGAGTCTCTTCCCTTACGAAGCAGATGTTCTGCTAAGGGAGACAAAATTAATTCACTTTAGTCGGCTTGTTGTATCGTAAAATCCAAGACTTACAGATTAGGGAGCATTAGTATGGGCCTTAAAAGTTAATTCCTTGGCTCGGCGCCTATAGCTCAACCGGCTAAGGCGCCAGCCACGTACACCTAAGGTGGCAGGTTCAAATCCCCAGCCTGGACCCGCCAAACAACAATGACGGCTGCAACCAAAAAATAGCCGGGCGTTGTGGCGGGCGCCT
>CAUYTI010065482.1:0-14596 GCA_963575145.1 Galago senegalensis
CTGGGTGAGCGCAGTGCAGTGTAACAGCCTGGGTGAGCACAGTGTAGTGTAACAGCCTGGGTGAACACAGCACAGTGCAGTGCAGTGTAACAGCCTGGGTGAGCACAGCGCAGTGCAGTGTAACAGCCTGGGTGAGCACATTGCAGTGTAACAGCCTAGGTGAACACAGCGCTGTGCAGTGTAACAGCCTGGTTGAGCACAGTGCACTGTAACAGCCTGGGTGAGCACAGTGCACTGTAACAGCCTGGGTGAGCACAGTGCAGTGTAACAGCCTGGGTGAACACAGCACAGTGCAGTGCAGTATAACAGCCTGGGTGAGCACAGCGCAGTGCAGTGTAACAGCCTGGGTGAGCACAGCGCAGTGCAGTGTAACAGCCTGGTTGAGCACAGTGCAGTGTAACAGCCTGGGTGAGCACAGTGCAGTGTAACAGCCTGGGTGAGCACAGTGCAGTGTAACAGCCTGGGTGAGCGCAGTGCAGTGTAACAGCCTGGGTGAGCACAGTGTAGTGTAACAGCCTGGGTGAACACAGCACAGTGCAGTGCAGTGTAACAGCCTGGGTGAGCACAGCGCAGTGCAGTGTAACAGCCTGGGTGAGCACAGTGCAGTGTAACAGCCTAGGTGAACACAGCGCTGTGCAGTGTAACAGCCTGGTTGAGCACAGTGCAGTGCCATTGGCACATGGCAGGGCCCATGTGCGTTCTCATTTGAATTGCTGTGAAGCACTCTGGCCTCTTGTGTACTCCACATAGACAAGGGCCTAGTCTTTGGAATGAAGTAGTCCCCAGGTTTAGAGCTCAAGTTTTCAAAGTTTTTCCAGCTCCGTACCTTGATACAGCTGCCCCAGCTGCCCCCGTTATTCCTCTATCTGAATGAATGTCTCACTGTCCTAGCCCTCGCCCCCTTCTCTGCTTCTCTAGGACTTTCATCCATTTGATATTCAACTCAAAGCCAAGAATGAGATTTTTAAAAGCAAATAGTTCTTCATTAAAGTGACAATACATAGGTTAGATAGGTCTGAAAGCATCTGGTCCCACGCTTTTTAGAAAATTTTTTTAATTAGAATGCTTTTGGCCTTTGTAGATACTTGCCTGTTTTCTGCAGCCATTGGCTGCTGCTTCCCACGTTCACATCACTGGCCCGTCTCTGGATGGGTCCTGCCCCTGTGGAGTCCCAAGGCTTTTCTGGTCTGTTTCCCTTGGGAGTCATCTGTGTGCAGCTCGTACTCCCAACTCCTGCTGCTCCCTGATGGGTGTCCCAGCCGGATGGGAGGGGTTGTTAAAGGCACATGCACAATATAAATACAGTCAGTGTTCATTTATAGAAAGCCTTTTAGAAAGTTAGATTTATATTTATAGCTGGGAACGATAAATGCTGCCAACCAGTAAATCTTACTAATTGGCAGAAGGATGCAGTAGACTGTGGATCACCACGAGGACTTTGAGTCGGTCTGGTAATGGAGCTTACCTCCTGCTTAGCGTCTGTGGAACTGTAGGCTGGCTTGATAATGAGGCCTTTTTGTCCATATTTTCAATTGTCGGCCTTCCTGTCCAATTCTTCACTTGTTTTCGTATTATCCCTTTTACCAAGTACAGCTTCCCCACGGCAGCATAGACGAATTTCACAAATACACCAAGAAGAACAAACCATTTGGACTCTGCACACACCTGCCTATGGGGCTCAGCTGAGTTTTGGGACTGATCTTGGAAGACTCCTCTTCTTTTAATAAAATCCTTTCCCTCCCCCATTTCTCAGCAGATATATGGAGTGATCACTCATTTCAGACCGACCCCGATTTGCCACCTGGCTGGAAAAGGATCAATGACATCGCGGGGACCTATTACTGGCACATCCCTACAGGAACGACCCAGTGGGAACGTCCCGTGTCCATCCCCGCAGATCTTCAGGGTTCTAGGAAAGGCTCGCTTAGTTCCGTAACGCCATCTCCCACCCCGGAGAACGAGGTAAAACGGAGTGTCTGTTTACTGGCTTAGTAGAATAGATGTAAGTCGTGATTTCTCTGTAGACCACTTGCTTCTGCCTCCAACAGGTCACCCAGGTAAGCTTTTCAGTGATCATGCATGTTGTATTTGAAATCTCAGTAATGCTTCCTTTTAGTAAACAGTGTTAATATCCATCTTTCAGGGATGTTTTTATTTCTTAATGGCTTTTGGTCTCTTGAAACACCATTGCAGGTATGGGAACAAGGGGGGCTGATTAATGAGACGTGGTTAAGATTCCCTGGGGCTCACCGAGGCAGTACTTCACTCTGCGGGTGCCATCGCACGGTGCTGGCTCCATAAAATATTTACACTGAGAAGAACATCTCGCGGCCAGACGTGTATAATTACTACATATCTTATTAGCCTTGGGCTCGTTTTGATAGTGCAGAGAGGATGTCTGCAAGGGTAACCTGAAGAGCCCTCAGATGCCTAATTTCTATGAAAAAAAATTGTGTTTACTTAGCAGAAGTGACATTATTTTGGAAACAATAGGCAGCAAAAATTTCTGCTGCCCCCGAGGAAGAAATCTAGATGTTTAAACAAAGAATTGGGGCATTACAGGGTTTCATTGTGCTATTTATTAATGTAAAGATTCCTGCCCTGAACATTTGTGGATCCTGATAAAATATTCAAGAGGATTACAGTTAGAAAAGGTCACGATTTTCAGGAATGACTTTTTTTGAGAAAAGGATTCTGATCCCTGACACCAGGCTTTTCTGCCTTTTTCTGACCTAAGTGTTTGGCTCTTTAAATAAGTCCATTTTATTGTGAGGACGTGAAGGGCACTTGAACTCCACTTACTGCGAAGCTTCTCTGTTGGCAGCTCTTATCACCCTTCCTATTCTTAAAGTACACAATGCCTTGTTTCCTAAATCTTTCATTACTGACACGCTCTTCTCTGAGCAGCAGTCGGACCTATTATACCTGCATCCTCATCGTTCCTGCAGTTTCGGGCCTTTGGCTTCTCATTTACCCAGCCTGGACCTTAGATTTTCCGCCTTGAAAGTAATGGGTTGGAGCAAGCTGTGCCTCCTTGGTGGACGAGGACCTTGGCGTATTTGTATTTTGCCCTGATAACCAGGCACATGCTTCAGCCTTACTGCTCGTCACTGGGTAACATTGGTGACTTTTTACTGAAGCATCATATTCCTACTTGCTGGGCAATTTTCCTGCAGTCACTTGTTCTCCTTCTATTGGGTGTGCTGGGGATAGACCCGAGCTGACACGGTCCTGGACCTGGGGGAGCTTGGCGAGCTTGGCGTAAAGTACAGCTTTCCTCCTCCTTCATATAGCTGCCTCCTGGGATTCCTCCTGGGTGGGTGGAGCCTCCTGGAAGCAGAGCTGGCCAGGATCGGCCTCTGCACTTCCAGGACCTGGACATTCCCTTCCTTACGTGCACATCTTTTCCGTGGGCATCTCTGTTGCCAAAGGTCTTTCCCTGTTCCAGGCTTCCATCTTCACCAGCAGGGACTCGAGAATGCCAGTGTGTGTCCCTTACAGACAGGGAAATGGAGGCAGGGAGGGTTCAGTGACTGGTAGCAGCACGGGGTCTGGAACTTGAGTCCTAAATCCTAGGCTAGAGTTCGTCTCACTGAGTTTCCCTGGCCTGAAGATTCCAGCTGCTTTGTTTCATCCTTGTCCCAGAGGTGAGGAGACTGGACTAGGATTCAGCTACAGGCTCTGTCCCAGGGATCTCATGTCATCTGCATTAGAAGCAATGACGTCCTCCTTAAAGCTTTCCTGCCAAGGCCACACCATGGAGGTGTAGACTCCAAGGGCATTCTGAGGCTTATGAGGCTTGGAGTTTTATTTCTTTGATTAATATGCTAGACTTTTGGCTCGGCACCTGTAGCTCAAGCGGCCAAGGCGCCAGCCACATGCACCAGAGCTGGCGAGTTTGAATCTAGCCCAGGCCCACCAAACAACAGTGACAACTACAACCAAAAAATAGCCGGGTATTGTGGCAGGCACCTGTGGTCCTAGCTACTTGGGAGGCTGAGGCAAGAGAATCACTTAAGCCCAGGAGTTGAAGGTTGCTGTGAGCTGTGATGCCATGGCACTCTACTCAGGGCAACAGCTTGAGGCTCTGTCTCCCAAAAAAAAAAAAAAAGCTAGACTTCTCTTTCTATATTTTTCATGAAAGTCTTAGAAAGAATGCAGCATGGTGGGCTGCTGGCCTTGGGTAACACTCCCAGGTAGCAGAGTTGGCCTCTAATCCCTGACCCTACTCAGGGTTAATTTTTGCTTGTTCTCCCCTCCACACCCATCCCCCCCCCCACCCTTGTACCACCCACTGCTCAGGGCCTCTTCCTGGGCTCCGAATGGCACACCCTCCCCGCCACCTCTCCTGGAGTTCAGTGTCCCATCTCTCCTCACTGCTCTGAACAATTTGTTGTGGTTTTCAGCGGAATTTCATAAGCTTCATTCCATTTGATCCTCTCAGGACTCTCATGTGGCCAGGACAGCATCATGTGACCACTTGAGAAAGGAGGTCGCTGAGAGCTGGAGTTTCAGAGCCTGCCGCTGGGGTGAGGGGGATGCACCCAGCCCCAGCTCTGGCCCTGTGCCGACCTTGCTCCTTCCATTAGTTCTGTTCCTCTCGTGCTGCTCACAGTGCCTTTGTATCAGCAAAGATTCGTCCCTCCATGGAACATGAAGGGATGCGTATTTTTAGGAACTTCCGAGACAGTGACTCATATCCAGTGCTTTCATAGCGCAGTCAGATAGATACTCTTTAGATCAGCCTTTCAGTTGTTCCTCATACACATTTTGCCCCTTGTACATGAAGTCACAGAACCAAACAGATTTGTTTTTATTTATTTATGTATTTTATTTCAGGCTCCTTTATTCTATGAACATTTAGAGAACATCAACTATAGGGAAAACATTGACATAATCGTTGAAGATAACATTGGGACAAATACGTCAATTTTAGGAGGAAACAAAAGCATGATCTACAAATCAATTATGAGATAAGTGTACTCATTACCACCACTCCTAGCAAAGTTGAAGATCCTAGCTAGTACAGTTATGATAACTTAAAAACAGATTTGTTTGTTTTCATTTTTTGAGACAGGACCTCAGTCTGTCACCCAGGCTAGAGTGCATCATAGCTCACAGCAACCTCAAACTCCTGGCCTCCGGCGGCCCTCCCACCTCAGCTCCCCAAGTAGCCGGGACTACAGGCACAAACCACCACGCCCGGCTGATTTTTGTGGTGTTTTGGAGGGACAGGGTCTCAAACTCCTGACCTCAAGTGACTCTGCCTCCTCAGCCTTCCAAAGTGCAAAGTGAGCCAGGGTGGCACCAAGCAGATTTAAAAGGCAGCAAATTAAAGTCCCAGAGACAGAGGGAGGAACAGATAGAGGAGGAAGGAGAGGAGGGGGAAAGAGCCAGCCTGGCGTGGACCCAGGGAAAGGTGTAAGCAGAGGCTCCCGCAGACAAGGCCACGGTGGACAGGTGCAGGCCAGGGCTCAGGAAAAGGGAGGCAGCTAGACACCCTTTTATATGGGACTTTAGGAGGTGGTTAATCCCACAGCTGGCCTGGAAAGTTAGAGTCTTTTGCCCCAAACTTGTCAGGGGTGGGCTAGCCAGATCCTTTGTGCCTTTGTCTTGGGAAGGGGGGGGTGTTGCTGTGTTAGGCCCCCTGACACCCAGACTGTGGTGGAGACTAACCCAGAGGTTCTAAGGAAATGCAAATATTTATACAGTGTCAGACTAAAGCCTCTTTACTTTCTATGTTTGACAACTCTGAGTTGGAGAAGGAGAATGAGCTTAGGTAATATGACCTGGCTTTAGCTGCAAGCTTCACGGTGGTCCACACGATGGGGGCCTGGGGGCCCCTGAATCTCTTCATCTCACCCTGGGGAGGGCTGCCTCAGATGCAGAACCCTCTAGAAAATGACTTCTCTTAATAACATAGGTCAGGTGCTAATGGCAGTTGAAGAGAAATGATTATTTCCCTAACACCATTTCTTTGATTCCCAAATAGAATCTCTTTCGACTAATTTTCAAAACACGAGAGAAAGCAAAATGTTAGGGAAGAAGAAATGAGGGAACGTGTCGTGTTAGAGACGCATATTTTATTCTGCTTTTTTTCTGAGCTGGCTTCAGAAAAAGGAAAAAAAAAGAAATAAATAAGTGCTAAATCTGTTACCGAAGCTTCACAAAAGTTTAAGGCTGAAAGCCCCTTACAGTTTGAGAATTTTACATTTCACATTCCAAAGTTCACTCGGGAAGTGTTGAGCGCAGTGGGCCCTGTTTCCACTGCACATGCCAGCAGCATTTCTGAAAGTTTATAAACTGGCCAGGAAGCATTTGCTGCGGAAATTTGGCACACGCCGTTCTCCCCCCAAACCACTTATTTGTTCCAAATTACCTCGCAAGTTACTTGGATGTGGAATTTTAGAGAGAAAGAGCCACACACAAGATCTGTCTGAGTAACTGCTAGCCCGTAGCCAAGGCTTCCAATCTTGTTAACTAAAGGTGCTTTTGGGTCCCGGAAGAGGAGTTTGGAGAAGGAGGGTCTGACACCAGGGAAGGGGAATCGGGCCTCATTTCTCTGCTCCTGCTGAAGTGCTTGTGGCCTCAGGGGTGGCCTGAGAAGCTGACTCGCCAGGAGGGGCACAGTGGCTATCTTGGTGCCTGTGTATTTTTGTACACGCTTAGAAATAAGATGACAACATCAAAGGGCCGTTCTGTCGTCATTTTACTGAACTTCTGACCTAATCCTGGTGTTTGAAAGCTGGAAAGGACCCTGGAGAAAGCGTAGTGAACACAGTGACCAGGGGATTTCCCAACCCCAGGCCTCGGAGTGAGCGAGGACAGCTGTCAGGAGGCCCCAGAATTGTCAACCATGCTGGTTCCCTGGCCCCCCAGGCCGTTGAGTCAGACTCTCTGGGGTCCGCAGCTTGCCAGGGGATTTTTCTGCTAAGTGTGACAGCTTTGTTCTCCTTTGCCTTGAAAGCCCTTTATCCCTCAGATCCCTTTGTCTCTTCTCTTACCTGTGGAGTGTCATTCTCCTCCAGGAAGCCCTTAGTAGTTAGGACCTGTCACCCTCATCTTGTGTCCCCAGCACCTGGCACAGTGCCAGGTACACAGTGACAATCACTGAATGTTGGCTGGGTGAAGGAGTAAAACCGGCTTCGCAGCCCCAGGAGCTGGTAGGTATTTGCTGTGGTGGCAGGGCCAGTGCTCGAGCCCCGGGGTCCCGACTGCCCCCCTCTAGATTGTGGCTTCTATGTGGTGCTGCTGCTCACAGGGGCTAATTTAATCGCATGAGCTTTCGTCAGCCTATTCACTAGTGTGATTCTTTTTTTTTAACTTCCCTGAATCACGTTTGTGTATTAAACCTGCCTTCTGATGGTATCACAGACACCAAAAACACAGAACATTTTAAAAAAGAGAGCCTAGCATGGCGCTGGGCTACTCTCCTACCTGTGAAGAGCCACCGCACTCCAGCCTGGACAACACAGCAAGACCCAGTCTCCCCCCAAGAGGAAAGCTGTGCGCGTCCGTGTGGTGCAGCCTCCTCGGTGTTGCCTACCCCAGGCCTCGGAGTTCCAGAATTCCAGATTTTCTGCTGTGAAGGCCACACCTCTCAAAGCTCAAATCTTGACAGGGAGGGATTGAGAAGTATAATTTGAGACACTCCTGCAATCCTCAAACTGTTCTTTCTTCCGTGGAAGAAGAGAGGATAAGGAAACTCGTCTCCAGGGCACCATGCTCAGAGCTGACGTTCTTTGTCTCGGGGTTGCTGGCGCCGGGACATCTTCTCAGCCCCGTCTGATACACGAGGAAATGGAGGTCACAGGAGATGAGAGCAGAGGCAGAGTTTGACCCCTGGCTTCCCGCAGGCTGTGCATCTGAGTTTGCTTTCTGATGCTTAGAGTACCTGAAACTGGGCAATTTAAAAGAAAAGGAATGTATTTCTCACAGAGGCTGAGAAAGTCTCAGGTTGAGGGACCTGGTATGGCTCTCCTGCTGGTGGGGCACTGCTGAATCCCAAGGGGACACAGGGCAGTACATGGCCAGAGGCTGAGCCATCTCAGGTCTCTTTTCCTCTTATGAAGCCACTAGTCCTCCTCCTATGATGACCCATTAGTCCATGAAAGGGAATGCGTTCTTGACTGCAGAGACCATATGACCCAATTACTTCTTAAAGACCTCACCTCTCAATACTGCCACATGGAGGATTAAATTTCAGAAGACAAATACTCCAACATGGCGCTGGGACATCAGCCCTTCTGAAGCGCGCACAGAGATGGCAAGATTGTGGCTCCCAGTAGAACGTTCGAGGACTCTCCCTCTGGCCGGTTCCCAGCAGGTCCAACCCTCCATTCTTGCTCTCTGGTTTGCATTTTTTTTGTGGGGGGGGGGTAGTTTTTGCCCAGGGCCAGGTTTGAACCTGCCCTGGTATACGGGGCCCATGCCCTACTCCTTGAGCCACAGGCGCCGCCTTCTCTGGTTTGCATGTTGCTACCACTTCCTGGCGGCATTCTTAGTGCCCTAAAGGAAGTCCCCTTGTGCATAGTAAGGGACACTCTCAGCCCCTGAAATGTCCTCTCGAGCATTGTTGAGTTTGTCAAAGAACCAGTTCCAGTCTTGGCCTTTTTCCGGCAGAAAAACAACGTATCATTGTCATTTTTTTCTTTCATCTGTCAAATTGTGTTTAAGACCCCAGAAGAGAAGTGTGGAAGGAGAAATCTCTCAGTAGTGAACTGGCACCACTGGAATCCTTTAATGACTCTGCCTTTGCTTCTGCACAGGGTCAAGGGTCACGCACACCCCTGGGTCAGTGCCTCCGTGCACAGGGGAGCTCTGGGAGCTGAGGCTCAGGGCCTTCTCAGTAGAGTGTGGTCACAGTGATCAGAGTAGCGGGTGCCTCAACCTGGGCAGGTACAGGACCAGTACCAGGAGAATGTCCCCAGCTTTGATGGTGGCACCAGAGGTCACTCAGCCGTGCAAGGCTTTAGCTGCCTCGCCTGCGAGGTCGCAGTTTGAGAGGGAGGCTCATGGAAGAAGGTCTCTGCTCACCTGCACGCTGCCCTTTCCCATCTGATCTCACCCGGGTGTGTTGGTGCCTCTGTCTTTCCTCTTGACTGTGTGAGGCCTTCCTCCTCCTCTCCCTTCATCTCTCTCACTTCACCACCCACACTGCAAAGGAGGCTGGCTGCAGACTTTCTGTACAACCAAAGCATCTCTGTTGGGCTGCTTAAAAAAAAAATTATTAGCAAGTTACTGGCCAGGCTGGGCACCTTGGCTCACGCCTGTAATCCTAGCACTCTGGGAAGCCAAGGAAGGTGGACCACCTGAGCTCAGGAGTTACAGACAGCCTGAGCTAGAGCAAGACTCCGTCTCTACTAAAAATAGAAAAACTAGCAGGCGGCGGTAGGGGTGGGCTGAGACAAGACGATGCCCTGAGCCCAGCAGTTTGAGCTTGCTGTGAGCTATGAGGATGTCACGGTATTCTAGCCTGGGTTACAACTGTCTCAAAAAAAAAAAAGTTATTGGCCAAATGTAGAAAATATTCTCTTCCTAATTAAAAAAAAAATTATGTGAATAAACTATGTACTTTTTAAAACTTAAGACAAAATGTTTTTGTCTTTTATCGACCTTAAAAAAGACTCTTTCAGGCTCGGCACCTGTAGCTCAAGTGGCTAAGACGCCAGCCACATACACCAGAGCTGGCGAGTTTGAATCCAGTCCAGGCCCGCCAAACAACAATGACAACTACAACCAAAAAATAGCCGGGTGTTGTGGCAGGCACCTGTAATTCCAGCTACTCGGGAGGCTGAGGCAAGAGAATCACTTAAGCCCAGGAGTGGAGGTTGCTGTGAGCTGTGCTGCCACGGCACTCTACCCAGGGCAACAGCTTGAGGCTCGGTCTCAAAAAAAAATTTTTTTTTCTTAAAGAGGAAAAATTATGATGATTTATTCAGGGGAGAAAGTTTGTCATCTTTGGTATAAATGAATGTTTTTAAATACAAGAAGGGAGAAAAGACCTGTAGCCTAGTCAAAACAGACCGTTTGTAATCCTGGCTTCCATTTTTCTTTACTTGAGTTTTGTGTGCTTTTAAAGGTTCTCTTTAGGAGTGCCCGTGTTATTTTAAGAGTTTGCAGCATCACTGTATAGGGTCTTTGTTTATTTAAATCTGTAAAAGGCGACGGTTGGGAGCTCGCCAGCCGCCTCATGTTTGCACAGCCTAAGAGCCAAATTCTTAGCTTAGACCTGTAGTCAGCTTTTACTTTAAGGGGACCCCTATGTCCAAAGAACAAATACATAAAAAATTTTAAAAGCCACACAAGCATAGGACTTTTAATCAAGTGCTGAAGGCTTTTCTAAGTGCTGATTTTAGATAATACTTGTGTTTCACCCTCTCTAGTCCCAACACATAGCATCTCTTGAGGATAATTTCTGATTTCAGATTCATTTTATCAGACACTCTTCTCTTTTTATAACTTCTCCACAAAGATGCAATTATTTTGAGTCTTCCTAATCCATCATTCGATATCCTTTTTCAAAGTCAAACTTAATCTGTGGGCGATATTTGTTTATGTGGATGATTTTGGGCCACATCAGCTTCTTTTCTTTTTTAAAAAGATGTTCTAGCTTAAAATTTTATTCTGCAGTTGGTATTTCCAAGTCCTTAGCAATACCCCTCTAGTGCTGAGTCTAAGCCTTTTGATCTCTGGCCCCTCTGAAAATATGAGACAACCTGAGCAATGCTCCGAACCCAACACCCATTTTCTGAGCTAACAGGACATCCTAGGTTATTAATTTTTTCCTTAGTAAAGACTGAACACTGCTCTTGGGGGTTTGAGTGAGGGGAGAGGTAAGAGATTGGCCTGTATTCCAGCCGTTTTGTTTATTAAGAGAAATTATTTTTAAAAACGTAGTGGTCTAAATTTTCTTATTTTGAAAAACTGCGACTCAGATGCTTACACGGAAAAAAAAAACCCAAAGCAAAATGACACCAATTTTGTGTAGTGATAATGGATCTAGCTTTTCGAAGCCTTTGTCCTCATACAGAGTTCTGCAGATTTCACGTGTCTCAGGAGTTGAAAGATGCGTTATTGAATTTAGCCGTTTCTACTTTTAGTAGTTTTTAAAACTATAGTTGTGAATAAAAGTTACGGGTCAGTATTCACCCTTCATGTTTAAAGAGCTTTATTTGAAAAGTTCCCTTTGTTGATTCATTTATCTAAGGGATTTGCATAACCGGTCAGTAGAACAGACTCACAAGACTGCCCCTGGGTTTTATTAGCTTCATTTCTTTACCCAAGTCATAGATGAAAAATATTTGAGTATTGCCTCAGGATAGTAGAAAAGAAAAAGACGTTTTCTTGTTGTCTGAGGTGGATGGAAGACGTTTAGATCTGAAGATCCGTCGCAGGATCCTCCCAGCCAGGCCAGGTTGCTTTCTACCATGACGACGTTTAGCAATCATTTCCTGATCAAGAATTTGCAAAGAGGCTTGTGGGGCAAGGATGTAAAGCTTTTTATGAACTAGAAGAATTTATAGTAGACTGTTGAAAGCTATTTTGTGTTAGGTCAAATTTCAGCAAGATATTGGTGTCTGTTTGCTCCTTAACTGCCCTTTTCTTCTTTAAAAGGAAAATAGCTTGACTGCCCCAGTTTTTTGTGCCTGTAGCCATGGACCTTCCTCAGTTTCCAAACCAATGCAGTCACCAACCCTGGTTTCACCCCCACCTCCAGTAAATAGTTCTGTTACGTTTATAGGGAGGAAAATGCTTACTATGGAATTAGGCGTGCTAGTTATTTATTACTTGCAAGCATATGGGTTGCTTTTAAGACCACATTTAGAAAATAACTCCGCTGTCTGCTTCTAATAGTGTTCAGTCTTTGGGTAAGTAATTAAGGCTCCATCTCTCCTCTGGCCGTAGTTTTTAGGCGGTTGTCTAGATTTAGAGAATGTGCTAACAAGTTGGTGTTAAGAGTTAATTTGTTCCCTAACCCATCCTGTGAATATCAATGCTAACAACAGTGTCTTGTGTTTTTTTCTTTTTTTTCTTTTTTTTTCTTTAAATCAATGTGCTTTCTTTTCCATGTGAATAATTGTATGTCTAGAAACAGCCATGGAGTGATTTTGCTGTTCTGAATGGGGGAAAGATTAATAGTGACATTTGGAAGGCAAGTATATTGTCGGGTTTCAGATCGTTTAATCTTTTTCCTTTCTGCATGGCCGTGGCTGCGTATTTTTCTTCTTCACGAGCATCACGCATTCTGCAGCGATGGAGTGATTTGGCTTCTTGCTAGGGGCGTTCAGCTCACACTTGTGTTGCATTATTTTGACGTCTCCCATCGTGAATGACTTGGGGCTGATTGCCCCGGGTTCCTTGTTGTTTGTAAGACCAGGCGCTTGCACCAAGCCAGCACCCAGCAGCCCTTGCATGCTTCCTGCCCAAGCTCACATCCACTCTCTGCCCCTTGCCAGAGGACTATTCTCCTCTCTGATATACGAGGCAGCGTGATGGGCCCTCCCCGCTGTCAGTTAACAGGGTCTGTTTCCCTCTAGGACCTACACGCAGCCACAGTGAACCCAGACCCCAGCTTAAAGGAGTTTGAAGGAGCTACGCTGCGCTATGCATCTTTGAAGCTCAGGTAGGACGTTGGCAGGGTCCGTTTCAGCAAGTCTCTATGCAGCTGGAGTGTGCGATAGGATTCTAAGTCCAGTTTTCTGTTTTTCTTTCTAGAAATGCCCCACATGCTGACGATGACGATTCTTGTAGTATCAACAGTGACCCAGAAGCCAAGGTTTGTAAGAAACACACTTTCAGCGACCAGGTTATAGTCTGGCATCAAAGTAAGGGCTTTGGCTTTGGCCCCGTTTTTACAAACATGAACGTAGAGCCACTTGATAAATAATTATCCCTCCATCCTCTCCCTTTCCTAATCTCCCTGACACTTGAAGAAAATCCCTAAATCAAGTTAGGTTTGACGGGATTTCTATAACCGTCAAGACCCTGCCTGTATCTCACTAGGTCAGCTCTCTGCACAGAGGTAGTAGGTTAAAATTGTTATTCAAATGGGTGGCCTTGGGCATCTTTAAAGATATGCCAGGGGTGAGACCCCTTGTGCCCACCTTTTCACCACCCATTGAGACCCCTCCTGCCCACCCGTCACCAGCACTGGGGCGAGACCCCTCGTGCCCACCTCTTCACCACCCGTCACCAGCGCACACGTTACAATGGAAAGTGAAGGCATACACGTTTCCATTTTGTTTCTAGACATCTGGGGGTGGGGGTGGGGGTTACCAACAGGGCCCGTCATGTGGGCATGTAGCTAGCGCAGTTGCCCAGGACCTGTCTGCATAGGGTTTAAGCCTACAAGGTTGCCATCTTGAAATTCTTAAAATTTTTACCTTCAAATTTGTATTTGGTTAGTAAAATCTAGTGGTGAAGGCGCGCGCACCAGAGGGTTGGGGCTTTCTTTGACTTGTGCTCACCTCTGCCACCTCCCCAGGTGACTCTTGCTTGCCTGCTCCCCTGGCACCCCAGGCCCCACCACACTTTCTCATCTCTGCCTCAGTAGAGGGCAGAGCCTGAACACTGGGGGATAGGGGCAGGCGCACGCCTCACGGTGTCTTGGGGTGGGATGTGGTAGTGGCCAGCCCTGCCCTGGCCTTAGACACTGCTGTGCGTTCAGCAAGCACCTGGGTGGAGGCGAGCCTTCTGCCTACCACCCCCACCCCTCGGTCCAGATACCTAGCAGGGCCCGGCACTGACTTGCAGCCCACCTGTGGCTCCCTTCTCTGCTGTGGGTTGAGGTGGTGGGCCCCAGGAACATTCCTGGCTCTGTTGCTCAGCCCCTGGCCAGTGCATGGTGCATCTGTCTGGGAACAGCTGTGAGGGGGACCCCAGATGCTGGTGCTCTGTGTGTGCACCTCAGCTACTGTGCCTGAGTGTGTGCTCACCCTGTAAGCGTTCCCCATGCCTGAGGGACAGTGACACTAGGTGGCAACTATAAGTGAGTACAGAAGGCGAGAGAAAGCTTTGCTTTAGTGCTCTTATAGCATTTTTCCTTTCTTTTTGAACAGGAGGCCCTATATTTTTATGTTGCATATTTCATTCAGAAATTATGCCACTGATCCTAGGTACTAACCACTGTGAATGCCACCGTGTCCTCTTTCAAACCCTTCCACACCCCCTCTGCCATGGAAGGGAGAATCTTCTCAGATTTATTTTATTTGTTCTGACTGGCAAAGCAGATCCTTCTCTACAAAGAAAATAGCAAACAGATTTCCTTTGTAGTATTCAGGGGGGAGCACGGTGTAGCCTCAAAACCTTCACTCCTTTGCAGGAACTACCTTCTTCTTTAATTGTTCTTTAAGAATCTTGGAGTTCAGGCTTGGTGCCTGTGGCTCAAGCGGCTAAGGCGCCAGCCACATACATGTAAGGTGGCAGGTTCAAATCCAGCCCGGGCCTGCCAAACAACAATGATGGCTGCAACCAAAAAATAGCCAGGTGTTGTGGCAGGTGCCTGTGGTCCCAGCTACTTGGGAGGCTGAGGCAGGAGACTCACTTGAGCCCAGGAGTTGGAGGTTGCTGTGAGCTGTGATGTCACAGCACTCTA
>CAUYTI010065483.1:0-10605 GCA_963575145.1 Galago senegalensis
TAAGAGTAGAATGTGAACATTTTAAAGCAATAACTGAGAAAATGACATGAAGGCTGTGTTGACCAGTTTGATGGAAGTATTTCAGAATGCATGTGAAAACCCCACACTGTACCCCAGAAGTGCACTAATGTACATAGTTAACATTCAATAAAAAAAAAAGACAAGTGCCTAAGAATACTAAACATATCTACACCGAAAAAAATGTAGTAAAATGAGCATAAAAAATTTTTTTAATGGCGCACATGTACAGGGCACTTAGTGTAAATAGAGCTTGCAGGCCTGGAGGCTGCTCTGGGTGAGGCAGTAACTGATGGGTGAATGCAACATTCTAGCACATTACCCGACACGGCTGGACCCGACTTTAGACTCGACACTCAGGCTGCACTACTTTATTAAAATTATTTTTCTTTATTCAAAATAAACTAACCTTAGCTTACTGCAACTTATTTACTTGATAAACATTTTCATACTTTTAAACGTTCGACTCTTTCATAATCATTTAAAACACAAAAACATCATAAAGATGTATAAAGCCATTATCTTTCTTTATAGCCTTATACTATAAGGTTTTTTTTTTTAGTTTAAAATTTTTTTTTCACTTTTTTAACTTTTTTGTTAAAACACACAATGAGCCAGGCCAACCCAGGGTCAGGATCAGCAATCTCAAGGTCTTCCACCTCCACATCTCGGCCCACTGGAAGGTCTTCAGGGGCAATAGCATGCATGGAGCTGTCATCTCCTGTGATAACCAGGTCTTCGTAGGGAATACTCCCTAAAGAACCTACCTGAGGCTGTTTTACAGTTAACTTTCTTTGTATATAAGTAGAAGGAGCACATTTCAAAATAACAATACAATGCATGGTGTAGTAAATGCATAAACCAGTAACATAGTCCTTGATTGTCATGACCAGGTAGGATGTGCTATATGTAACTGTGTGTGTTCTACTCTCATATACCTGGCAGTGCCGTAGGCTTGTTTACACCAACATTACCACAAACATGTGAATACTGTGTCACACTACAAAGTCATGAGAACTGTGACATCACTAGGCAATAGAAAATGCTCACCTCCATCCTAATCTCCTGGGACCACCACCATATACATAGCACAGTGTTGCCAAAACATTGTTATGTGGTGTGTGATTGCAATGAACTTTATTTGAACAAACGTTAGATTTTCTTACTTCAAAATCATTCTTTGTATTCTACAAATATTATAGTATATTATTCTTAATTTTTTTCTATTCTTTACTAAAATATAAGCACCAGGTCAGGGTTCTGTTACTGGCCCTCTCCTAGTTTACTAAATCACTTAATTCTTCCCCATAAAATGAAATAGAGAACAATGTAGGCCACTGTCAGGTCTATAATGGGTCACTTATAATGCTATTTTAGGCTATACCAGATAACACTACGTTGTATAGAAAATGTCGAATAGTATCCTAAATATATATACACTTTTAGAACTATATTGATTCCTATTCACTTGTCTTTTAAAAGAGGAAATAGAATCTATTCTCATAAGGCATGCTCTATAAAGAAAGAACTAAAAGAAATATTTTGAGATGTGTTTTCAGCCAGAAACATAAGATTAGATTTGAAATAATACACTTTGGATAGTATGTGCCATACATTTTCCCCACTGCTATATGGCTTGCATTGCTTAAATTCACAAACGCCTTTTTTTTTTAAATCAGCACATATTCTATCTACTACATTATCTCAAACTATTTCTTATCACTAGTTCTTGCTCTTTTTAGGGAAGAGACTATGATAATCTGGCATTATTGTCAGGTACTTCTGATGCTAAAGAAGCCAGTGAATCCTGAGCATATTTGATATGTTATAAATGTACAATTTATATTTAAAAGGAAGAATTCTGTTCCATCACATTTATTTAGTGGGTATTACCATGGTAACTGAGCACTTTCACAAAGCCTAATTTATGACACACACAAAAAAAAAAAATACAAACAGCTTATACTTTCCATATTTTGCAAATTGACAGAAAAACTTTAGGGTTGACGTATCTTTGGGGAGAAAAAAAAAAGATGGAGGAAACAGCATGGACCAAAACAATCTCCTGCTATACGTAAAGATTCCAGCTTCTCAAATCCATGCTGTAAGAAAAACTACCCCAGGAAAAAGCATTCTCACAAAGAATAATTCAATCTCCCAACACAAAGGGCCACAGAAACAATTTCACCGACCCCTATTATTTGAAAGATGAGATCCCTGAAGTTCAGAGGTCTGAACTGCACAAATTGTACTTACAACAGTTTGTAAGAGAACCCAGCCTCAGCCAGTGCCTCCTGCCTCCTCTGTCCTTTCCCCAGAATCGCATTTCAATACCCCACTCCTACTGCTTGTCACCAGTAAAACACAACTACTTTGAGAAGTCTTTGATACTGATCAGAACACGTTTGTCAATTTCTTTAAAATATGGTTTTAAAAAATCACTATGTCAATCAAAAAAGCTATAAATTATAATATAAAATTTATGAAGGTTTGGATGTGATCTTAAGTTTGTTTATGGTAAACGTCAAGAACGGTAAAGTGTCTAAGATTTTACTTGCAAGATAACCAGTAACTCACCAATTTCATGTTTGCTGGCTGAAGACAAGAAGCTGCTGTATTAGAGACAAAAGGCAGTTTATTCCTCAGACCAACAGCAGGAACCAGAGCCCCAGGGGCATTTGCAGAAAGTCCTCAAACCTTCAGTCCCAGGAAGAATGTGAAAAGGGCCAGTGATGCTTTTATGTGTGGTGAGTTGTTACAGAAGGAACTCCAAAGTCAGAGAATGCAAATCTTTGATGGAGGACATGACAAGGCATCTGAACAATAAAGGCCAAATCCTGCCTACTACCAATTTCTAATAAAGCCTTTGACCTCAGAGTTCAAATGCTGGACTAACAACCCATGGTTGAGTGGCTTTTGTAATGAAAGGCACATTGTTGTCAGATGACAAAGTGGTCTAGAAAGCCAGGTGTACAACACAAAATACTTTCAAGAGCCACAACGTTGTGGCTAGAGTGAGCTAATCAGACTAGAATTGCCAATTCATAACCTGCAAAGGTGTCAGAGCAGGGCGGCTACACTAAACAGCCCCCAGATGTAGTTAGCCCGTAAGAAGGAGGCGAGGGCTCCAAACCCACATTGCACCTTCCCTTCTTGCAGGACAAATGGGTTCACCTTTGGCAGGAGTTACAAGCCTTCTGTGCAGAAGTGGCCTCTGCACCAGAAACATTGAGTCCTTTCCTTTGTGCCCAGCTATGATGCGTTCATTGCCACATCCAGGACAATGATGGCTCCAAGAAGCATGAATAGCAATCTGGGCAGAGCAAGCTTGATCAGTAGCTTAATTCCAGTTTTGTTTTTTTTTTTTTGATTTTTTTTTTATTAAATGTTAACTATGTACATTAATGCACTTCTGGGGTACAGTGTGGGGTTTTCACATGCATTCTGAAATACTTCCATCAAACTGGTCAACACAGCCTTCGTGTCATTTTCTCAGTTATTGCTTTATTTTCCAGTTGTTCTTATGAGAGAATGAAACCTAATCATGAACCCCTAGTGAGTTACCCAGGCAGGTTGATCAGCAGTTGTAATTTGTTTCCAAGATTTCTCAGGCCCAAAGTGTGTCTTCAATATGCCAATCACAGTGTTCCTTGTGACAGACCACCAGCTGGAACAAGATGACAACCTACAGTTGTAACATATTACAACTGTAACATATGCCAATGTTATTCAAGGGGAACATTGTCCCGAGGCCTCAGAGCAGTCTTTAGTTGTACCCACCGTGCAGAGTAATCACATCCGTTCTCAGTTCCACAAAGTTGGTGCATGTGTGGGGTAGCTACAGCCGCCCAGTTGACACCCTCAGCTTTCAGCTTAGCTGAACTGTCTTTGAACTAGGCCCAGGCACACAGGAAAATCTCTAGGAACTGAACTCCCATCCCCACATGTCACATTAACCCAGTATGAAACCATAGAGAAGCAATATAACATTCTGTTGGTTTGGGTTTTTTTTTTTTTTTGAGACTGAGTGTCACTCTGTCCCCTTGGGTAGAATGTTGTGGCATTGTAATAGCTCACAGCAACCTCAAACTCTTGGGCTCAAGCAATTCTCCTGCCTCACCCTCTCCAGTAGCTGGGACGACAGGTACCCACAATGCCCAGCTAGTTTTTCTATTTTCAGTAGAGACAAGGTCTCACTCATGCTCAGGCTAGTTTCAAATTCCTGAACTCAAGCAATCTCCCTGCCTCGGCCTTCCAGAATTATAGGATGAGTGCCTGGCTATGACATTCTCCTATGCATGGTTCATCATGTTATAGAAAGAGCACTATTTTACTTAAACAGTAAATAACATGCTATATCTGCATCATTCACTGTGAAGTATAGTAGCTCTTACAAAAACCAGATGTCTAAAAATTATTTGAACTCAAATTTCACTTCCAATGGTCCTTGGAATAATTCTTATACTGGAAAAAACTTCAGTTGCAATATGCAATATCTACAGCTTTATAATCCAATAGACATTAGTAGAGTTATAATTAGAGAGTAATAAAAAGCACGTGTCTGCTTTTAAGATGTAAACACATAGCAAATACAAGCTATTTTTTACATTCATATTTATCACAGGGTTTATATTTTTACTGAGTTTTTAAATACTTTTAAAATTAAGTAATTTGAAAATATTACATCATGTCTTTTTTTGTATATTCTAAAAGCTAGAGATATCTTTTAGGAACCTGGGCCTCCCTGCGTCTTAAAATGTACCACAAAGATGCATTATAAAAGGCATATGAATGCATTTTTACACAGGGGCCTGAAAAACATGTTTGTTTAGAAATGCAAGAAATAAATGACAAATATTCATTGTTTTGCTATCTTAAGCAATGACAGTTTGATAAGGAAAACTGAAAGATTTTCCGAAATTAAAATAATTTTTCAATATGTTAGATAAATATCACTATCAAGAATGTGTTTGAGCAGGCATAAAAATATTTTGTGGGCTGTAGAAAACTTAATGAAATTTCCATGCTTGAAAACCAGCACTATGCAAGCAGGTAGTATCAGAGAGTACTGGGGAATTACCACATTCACCTGTAACTCTCTGGAGTTCTGAGCCCCTCCTTTTTTTATCAGCTTTTTTCTCCTCCTTTCTTCCTTTGTTATGTTACTCAGTTAAGACTGGCACATGCTGAAGTGCATTAATGTACATAGTTAACATTCAATTAAAAAAAAATTAAAAAAAAAAAAAAAGACTGGCACATGCTAATTAAACACTACAGGGGATTTTTAAACTTCTTGCTGCAATTTGCCTCATGACTCACTCTGCACTATCTGTGCCCTTCCCGCGTCTGCCCACAGACTACACGCTCCTGACATCTTCACTTCCTCGACCGCCATCATCATTCTACTTATAAGTGAAATCTTTTCAGTAGACACCATGATGAGCATGAACTTGAGCTTACTCCTCCAACCCATCCTTTCCATCTTTTCAATTTATTTATTCTACCCAATTTATGCCCCAACTCACCAAAAAACACAGAACCAGCAAAATCCTTCTTTAAAATAATATATTTGGCTCGGCGCCTGTGGCTCAAATGGCTAAGGCACCAGCCACATACACGTAAAGGTGGCGGTTCAAATGCAGCCCAGGCCCGCCAAACACCAATGATGGCTGCAAAAAAAAAAAAAAAAAAAGAGCCAGGCATTGTGGCCGGCACCTGTGGTCCCAGCTACTTGGGAGCCTGAGGCAGGAGACTCACTTGAGCCCAGGAGTTGGAGGTTGCTGTGAGCTGTGATACCATAGCACTCTACCCAGGGGGACAGCTTGAGGCTCTGTCTCAAAAATAAATAAATAAACTTAAAAATAAAAAAGAATATATCTGCAGATACATTTCCCTACATGTACACAGAGTATGAATTCCAAAATCAGAAGGATAAAAAGAGACTGCCACAGGAGATAGATGGTAGGAACGATTGCATACCATTATGGCTGCTTTTAATACCACCAAACTGTACACTTAAAAATAGTTTAATGGTTCTTTTTATCATATGAGTCTTTGACCAAAAAAAGGACGTGGCAAGGACATTGGATTTGTAGTTGATCTGAATTTGATTCAGATACTTGCCCTATCAATTTTGAGCTTATATAGCAAATTACTTCATTCCTCCAGGCATATTTCTCAACTGTACAATGGAAATAATAATATTACCTATCCCACAGGGTTCTTGTTAGAATTAGAAAAGGCAACACCTGAACCTTGTTTGTTACAAAAATAAAATTTATTTTTTCCTACACCTGGTCATAATAAATATTAAATTAATGTTAGTTATTGATCAAAAGTTAAATCAGATTCATTGTTCATTAATTGTTGCCTACGTTTGGTGTATTTTAGGATATGAGAAGTTTTTTTTTCCTCAATCACAGGCCAAATTTTTGGTGGAATGCAAATTTTATACAATTGCAAGGGTGGCCTTTCTAAAGCACAAATCACTACCACCTTCCAAATCCTCTAGTTACTCTCTGTCTCCGGGTCTCTGCCTTCACAGCCTCGTGTCCCAGCTCCCACTCTGACATCCAGCCTCCAACCCAGCCAGGCTGGGACTGAGACGGACCAGCGTGCAGCGCTCTGAGACGGACTCACCCTTCTCTGCATCACCCTGACCAGCCTGCCTGTCCAGCCTCTCTCTTTTCCACTTGAACAAATCTCCCCCATCCTTCGAGCCTCAACTCCACAACACCTACCTTAGAAAGCCTTCGGGGACCCCTAGGTATCAGTGCGCCCCCTGCACTTAATTCATGCCATTATTACAGGGTCCGTCTGGTTACTTTCCTTCTCTTTAAGTGGCTGCTTACACACTTGACTGGGATCCACTGGCAGGCAAAAACGCCATTAATCTCTTTGTTTCCCTACTATGTGACACATATTTGGCCTTCGACAACTGAAATATGCATGAAAGGACTGGATTCTACTGGAAACATGAACCTACGGGTGATGACCACCTCCATGCCGGGGAGGTCCTGCCAGCAAATGTTCCACCTGTGCACTGACCTGGATTAGCGCACATTCTCCGCAAAGCCTCCATTCAAAGGCAAATGCATACGTTGGGGGGAAGTGTGCGTAAGCGCAATTGTACTGGCATGAATTGGCTCACCCGACCGGTGAATCTCAGAACGGGATTCTCAGAGTTTGGAACAGATCTTTTTCTGGAACATATGTTGTCACAGAAAGAATCACAAGCAGTCACTGCTGCTAAGGAAAAGAGAAAAAGTCAAGGGGCCATCGTAGTGCGTGATCCTAGGGAGGGTGTATCTGACTGGTGATGAAAGTAGAAAAGACAAGTAGGGAAAGCTGAGGGGAAACTGTGCAGCCAACAATTTCCAGGGACCAGACCTGCCACAGCACAGCCTCCTCTGGGACCACCGACTCACTTCAACGCTAGTGACATCACATGTTGCTAAGAAAGTAAATGTGCTAAAAATGTGCTAAAAGCAAGAGGCATTTGAAAGTTATAAATTATGCTTTGGATTTTCCATGCTATCGCTCCCATATGTACTGTGAATAGCTCGGAGCTAGCAGAGGGCCTGTGCCACACCAAAAGCACAGCTTGGAGACGCAGCAGGTCCTGAGCCGACGGCGGCTAAGTAACGTGTCAGGTGTATCCTCTCGCTGCTCTCCCTGATCATGCATGGGAGGAAAAGAGAAGCACTGCATGAAAACCAGGCAAATAAGACACTGCATGAAAAAAAGACTATTTAACCTTAAACCATTATTATTTATCTTCATTGCTCATAGTGAGAACTGGGTCAGGACAGAGAGACTGAGAGCAGCAAGACCCGGTGGCCTCACTGGCAGAGATATATTGGCACTGCCTCCCTGCAGTGCTGGTGGTGGGAGGCTGGAAAGTTTACTCTGCCACCAGGGCAAAAGGGGGGTCGCTGAGGGGAGTGATTCAGACCAGCAGTAAGGAATCACACTGCTCCCATAACCGTCCTTGGGGGAAACCGCTCTGCGAAGAGCACAGCCGTATTTGTCAGAGAATGACTTTCCTTCTCGCCATTGTTTTGCTGTAACTTTATATGAGCAAAATGCCTGACTCTCAGCTTTAAAATACTCCTCCCAAGAATGCTTGTGAAAAATGTAATAGTTCTGATGCTGTAGTAAATGGTGTAACTAACTATTCACAAAAACGAACTTCCCTTCCTGTGGGGCAGTGAAGTATTCTCACCCTGTTAAATACGGAGGTAGCATAGGACTTGCTTTGGGCAATAAAGTGAGGAAAGGGACATAAATTACTCCAAGCAGAAGCTTTAAGAGCAATGCATGCTTGGCTATTCTATTTTTCAACTTCCCCAACACACAAAACACTTCTCCATTAGCCTAGATCCTGGGGCAAAGATACATGGAACAGAGCTCTGGCCAACCCACAATGGGTGGCCAGCATGACTAAGAGATAATATTTTTTTTCTTTCTCTGTTCAGTTAGGTAAACCAGGAAAAAAATTAAAAAATACAGATTTTCTTTAAGATGTTGAGACTTGGAGGGTTATTTGTAACTATTGCATAAGCCATCTCATCCTGACAAACAGAGATGTCATTTCCCAGACTGCCATGCGGCAGACCAAAGGGAAGATGTCTTGGTTTATAGTGTTGTAATACTCTCCTGCCATCCAGGTGGCAGCACCATCAGGAGACGGAATAATTACGAAGAGAGGGATGGGCACTTTGTTTCTTAAACAGCTAGGATTCCTAAAACAAAAGCTGATACCCGTCTAAATTTAAAGCAGTCTTCAATTTAAAAACCAGTTGTGTTCCAAAAGATAATTTTAGATCAGAATGCTTCTCACAATGGAGCGATGTTATAAATGGAAATTAGAATCCTACACTAGTCCTTTAGTATTTAGTGGCAAAAGTTAATATTATTGCATTTGCCTTATGTGTTGTAAAGACAGAAGGTGTATAATTTGTGTATTAGTCTGAGTTCTCCAGAGAAACAGAACCAATAGAATATATGTATATATATATATATATGTACAGACACATATTTATACATATACATGTCCATACACACACATATCCATTTACATAGAGATGTACTATAACAAATTGGTGGCTTGGCAGCTCAGTGCCCATAATACAATGGTTATGGGATCAGCCACATACACCGAGGCTGGTGGGTTCGAATCCAGCCTGGGCCACTAAACAAAAATGACAACTGCAACAAAAAAATAGCCAGGTGTTGTGGTGGGTGCCTATAGTCCCAGGTACTTGGGAGGCTGAGACAAGAGAATTTCTTGAGCCCAAGAGTTTGAGGTTGCTGTAAGCTATGACTCCACGGCACTCCACTGAGGGTGACATAGTGAGGCTCTGTCTCAAAAAAAGAAAAGAAAGAAATTGGGTCCATGATGATAGAGGCTTAAGTCCCAGGCCCACAGTCAGCAGGTTGGAAACACAAGAGAACCGATGATGTAAGTTCCAATCTAAGTCTGAGCTCAAGTTCAAAGGTAGGAGAAGACCTACGTCAGCTCATAGACATTCAGGAAGAGAGAAAGAGCTATTTCTTACTGAGCCTTTTATTCTATTCAGGCCTTCAAAAGAATGGGTAAGACCCATCCACATTGGAAAAGGATGTCTGCTTTACTCAGTCTGCCAATTCAAATGGTAATCTCCTTCAGAAACACACTCGCAGACAACCCAGAAATCATGTCTGACCAAATATCTGGGCACGCCCTGGCCCTGGCAAGGTGACACATAAAATTCAGCACCACAATTTGTAACATTATCTTTTGAGAAGATTAAGTAGATTTATAAGTAAAAACAGAACACCAAATGCACACCTCCCAAACATCACAAGGTCAGTAACAGAAAAAGCATTTTTCTCTGATGTATGTTTGTATGTGTGTTGGTGTTTGTTTTACATCTTCCTCGTCTGTCTGTGTGTTGGCCTTGAAATAAGAGTAGAGACTCCTGTACAAACCCTTACTTGCTCATGAGAGTATCAACTTCTTTGGTCTCAAAGATTCTGGCAGTGTCAGCAAGGAAAATTTAATTGGAAAAGCAAAGAGGGATAGAAAGTTTCCCTGATAACATTGCATCAGTTATCTGCTCCTATATAACAAATTACCCCCAAACTTAACAGCTTAAAATGATAAAAATGTATTATCTCACACAGTTTCTGTGGGTCAAGCATTCATTTTAACTGGGTGGTTCTGGTTCCAGATCTTTCATGAGGTTGCAGTCAAGTTGCCAGCTCAGATTAGTCGGATGAAAGATTGGGGAAAGAAAGATAGAAAGGGGAGGGAAGGAAGGAAAGGAAAGGAAAGGAGGGAGGGAGGAAAGAGAGAAAGTGAAAGAAAAGAAAGAAAGAGAGAGAGAGAGAAAGGAGGGAGGGACGGAAGGAAGGAAGGAAGTAAGGAAGGAAGGAAGGAAGGAAGGAAGGAAGGAAGGAAGGGAGGGAAGGAAGGATTGACTGATTATTGTCTGGAGCTGGAGAATTCACTAAGTGGCCTGCTCCCCTGCCTGAACCAGTCAGTGCTAACTGTGAGTTCTTTTCCACATAAACCTCTTCATAGGGATGCCTGAGTGTTTTTTC
>CAUYTI010065484.1:0-12539 GCA_963575145.1 Galago senegalensis
TCTTAACAAGCATGAGAGAGCTCACGAGATGAGAGCATTGGTGAATCGGCAGTCTCTACGCCTGTGGTGTTGAGAAGCACGAGCTCAGCCTTATATGTAGGCTGGAGGAGAAGGCAGTCAAGAGGCATGCGCATTCTATCATGGATCCCCTTACTCTGACTCTGTCTCCTCTCCTGCCTGCAGAACGCCAGCACGGCGTCTCTCTGCTGAAGATTACCAAGCTCTGCCAACGACTAAGATCTATCTATGCTAAGATGACTGCTTTACACACACGCTCTCTCTCTCTCTATCTCTGTCTCTGTCTCTCTCTCTCTCTCCCCCCAGCTAAAGCAGATAGCCCTCAAGCACCTAAGAGAAACTGTTCCTGAGAAAGGTAGCTTAGCGGTCTGCATCTGGAACCTACCTAAGCTGGGCCGAGACCTGTCAGTCCCGGGCCCTGACAAGTGGTGTCAGAAGCAGATCCTGACATCCCATGACTCAGTTGCATGGGTGGCAGCTGTGTCTCCCCCACTTTGGGCCATCTTCAGAGGAACATGCAGAGAAGCCCGGGGGAGTGGAGGATGTGGGGTATGGAAGCCCAGCTTCCCTCCTGGGTTCTTCCTGCAGCTTCTCTCACTTCTTGTGTGTGTAGCTCCCCGGGTTGGTTCTGCAGTTCTTGCTGTCTGTCACTTTATCCCTCATTTTCACATCCTTTCCCTACCTGTTTTTATCAATAGGTATTTTTTTCCTCCTCTTCTATACAACTCACAGCTCTAGAAAGGATATTACAATATCACTTTTTTAGTTCTTGGTTAGTCACTTCAGTATAGAATGAAATAATAAATTTTGATGAGTTTGAGAAGTCACAGCCTCAATCTTTTAAGGCTAGCATTATAGTTCAAATATAGAAGGATTTAAAATTAATCAGATAGCACTTTTATTTTAAAAGTAGCACATCTACTTCTAGCTATTTGCGATTGAATTTATGGTCATTTTTCCAAATGAGAAAGGAAATGAGCATTTGTGAGTATTGAGAAGACTCTTTTACAAAGGCGTCTTGTATTCTATAGACCTTGGGAACTGGAGTATTGTCTTCATTTTCTAGAGTGGAGGAAAGTCTGAAGATATTAGAGGCCCATTCTAGACTCATGTAGGTGCCAAGAGGCACAAGTGGGATTGAATATGTGTCCCTGCACCCCCACCCCCAAATCACATTACCTGCAACTGTGAGGGCACCTTTGCTGTTCTTAAATCCTATATCCCTTTTCAGAAATGGGGCCCTCTAAGACTTCAGCATGGCACCTGCTGCTTTACTAAGCATCACTTGGTTTGAAGTTCCTAGTAAGGACTAACAACACTGCTTGCTTACTTGGCACCGGGCACCTTTAAGCACTGGAAGTGTATTATCTCATTGCTTAATCCTCTTACTGACTCTGTGGAATTAGTAAGCATTGTTACTACCCTGGGAATTATTTGCAGGTGAGGAAACTGAAGCCCAAGGTGGTTAAACAACTTGTCTTAAGGCCACATAGTAACTCACTACCTGACTTAACTATAATTAGAAAGGCAAAATTCCCCTCAGGCCATCTACCCTCCACACCCACATTCCTAGCCAAGGGGGCAGCCCTAGTACCTCTCATGGGGGGGTGGGAGGGGTCAGTCCTTTAAATAAGGAACAGAAGGGACCTGGTGCAGAAAAATGTGTCCAATGAAAGGCCTCCTGCAGTCTCACCCTTTTCTGTAGTAAGCAGTCTAGTTCAGATGAGCTTTTTACATTATTTGTATTTTTGCATTTCTGTTTTTTAAATAAAGCTTAGAGATAATAATTCATAGGACTGGAAATCATGGAAGGAGGAAAAGCAAGACCCAGGAGGGCGGCCAAGATAAGGCACCTTCATGGTAGGAGCATTAGGGTGGAGGAACCAAGAAAGAGTTTAGGAGCTTGGGAAGCAAAGCCCTTTCTAAAGTGGAGGAAGCAGACCGAACCTCTTGCTGTCTACACAAGGCAATTTACCATGACCTGTGATGTCCCCAAAGCAGCCATTCCTGGAGAATTTAGCCAGTTTTGTGGTTGCAGAGAAAACCAAAAATCATTATGGTATGGCAGGCAGTATTTACTAATGAACTGACCATTTTTAAAATGAATTCCTATTCACATTTCCTTCCTTTGCTGATAAAAGGGTTTGGCGATGTACCTGGAGACAAGACCAAGAGAACTTCAGGCCAAGTTTAATGAAAGGGGACTGAGACCCACCTGAGTAACGATGGCAGCTGCTCCCAGAGTGGTTGGGGTGTTGTTTTCATACCGGGTATGGCCGGAGGGAGATTCTATAGGTTGCTGGAAGGTTTGGGCTGGTTGGGATCTTTCCACGGAACTCTTTTGGCAGAACCAGGTCAGCCTTTTGTTTCTGGGATTGGAGGAGAGGGAAAGATTTAGGTAACTAACACCTAACCTTATATTTCTTGTGCCTATCCATCCGATTTGTCTTTTACTAATAGGTAGGTGTGAACATCTTACTATAAATTGCAAATACAGTGCAATTTGGAAATGGGTGATTCATTCTGTGTTTAAGGGTGAGTTTATTGTCACAATTAGAACATACAAAAATGTTAGGCTATAAAACAAATAATTTCTTCCTTAGTTTTTAGACCAAATAAAAGCTTATTTCACTATTAGTATGGAACCTTGATCTCTGTTGTAGTGCACTCATTTTGTGCAGTCTCTTTTGGGCACCAAATTGAATAATAAGGGAGGTGTCATTGCATGTGCATATAGGTGCATGTATTTGGATGTAGACATGTATTCTTATTAGTATTTTTAGCATTAGTTTTTTGTTTTGTTTTTTTTTTTTAGTTGAGACAGAGTCTTGCTCTGTCACCCTTGGTAGAGACCTGTGGCATCATAGTTCACAGCAACCTCAAACTCTTGGGCTCAAGCGATTCTCTCATATCAGCCTCTCTAGTAGCTGAGACTACAGGTGCCTGTCACAACACCTGGCTATTTGTTGTTGATGTTGTTTAGCAGGCCCCCGCCAGGATCAAACCCACCAGCCTCAGCGCATGTGGCCAGCACCCTAACCACTGACCTATGGCTGCCCAGCCGAGCACCAGTTTTTAAGATTGGTTTTTGTTTGCTGGAGACAGAAAGTACGTTTTAGAATTTTCAGGAATTTGCTATAGTCCTGGTGGGGCAAAAAACATAACTAGTGCATAGTTTTATTTAATAAATTAACATATTGATTTATGAGTCTAATTCTCGTAATTAGGTATTATAGGTATTTAAAAGAATGCTTGTTAAATAGATGGATGAATTCGTAGTCTGTGAATTTGGAATGGTTCAATCTTTATTTTTTATCTTCAGATCATAAGATAAAATGATTTCATGGGCTTGACAACTTACTGAAAATGAAGAAGAATCTAAGTTTTTTGCTCAGCCATATTATTTTTGTTAGTATTAGTAGTGATGAGCTTTGTGATCATTTATTCAAAACACAATTTTTTTTTTTTTGAGACAAAGCCTCAAGCTGTCCCCCTGGGTAGAGTGCCATGGCATCACAGCTCACAGCAACCTCCAGCTCCTGAGCTAAAGCAAGTCTCCTGCTTCAGCCTCCCAAGTAGCTGGGACCACAGATGCCTGCCACAGTGCCTGGCTATTTTTTGGTTGCAGCCGTCACTGTTGTTTTGGCGGGCTTGGGATGGATTCGAACCCGCCACCTTAGGTGTAGGTGGCTGGCGCCTTAGTCACTTGAGCCACAGGCGCTGAGCCAAAACACAAATGTTTAATTGTCTCCAATGACCCAGGTGGCAGTGTGCAGAACACAGTGGCTTTCTATGCTTTTTCCTAAAGATTATTCAGATTCAGCACATGTATTTTCATTCTCCCTCTCCTGGAACTTCTGTCACATACACACTCCCATACTCATTTCTCTTTAACTTGTTCCTTATTTTTGGATAGGTTGAAAAAAAAAACAACGCTAGAAACCCAACCACAATGTAGAAATACTTAGGTAGGGAAGGCACATAGAAATAATCCATTTACTCTCCCTGTTATGTTACAATGAATGTTTCTGCATGATTAATCGTGTAATTATTTGTTCAAACAGAATTGATACATTTGCACATGGAATTAAGATTTCGCTAAAGTCAGTTTGTTAATAATGTGTCGTCTGACTCGTACAAATCAAATTGCTAACATTAGAGATTTGATTTTTTATAGTTTCTTTGTTGTGACTCGGGAAGCTTTGGGAGTGGAAGTCACTTAAGTACCCAGGAGAATACCATTTTATGATTATTGTGTGATGATGTAAAAAGATATTTCATTATTTTTGTTTGAAAATTTTTTGAAAGAATTGGAGAGAAGGAATGTAAAGATATTTGAGAGTATTTAGAATGTTCATACACCAAATGGAATTCACACATTTCCCCAAAGTTTATCTTTCTCTTGCCTTCAGGGGAACTGGGAGGAAATAAATATTTCACTTAGAGATGAAAACAGTTAATTAAATAGAACAGTTCAGATATAAGAATGTTAGCAATAAAATATCCTAAATTAACGTGTTAAGTACTTTTATATGCAACTATTTCACTGTAGTCGTGACAGCCCTATTAGCTGGGTACTGTTATTTTCCCATTCTACAAGGTGAGGGATCTGAAGCCTTGAGGTACTTGCTTATACAAGGTTGTAGCCCAGCATGGTAGCTCACACCTGTAATCTTAGCACTCTGGGAGGCTGAGGCTGTTGGGGGAATTGCTTGAGCTCAGGAGTTCAAGACCAGTCTGAGCAAGAGTGAGACTCTGTCTTTACTAAAAATAGAAAAATTAGCCAGGCGTTGTGGTGGCACCTGTAGTCCCAGCTACTTGGGAGGCTGAGGCAAGAGGATCTCTTGAGCCCAAGACTTTGAAGTGGCTGAGCTATGATACCATAGCACTCTACTGAGGGCAATGAAGTAAAAGCCTGTCTCAAACAAACAAACAAAGAAACAAAATTACAATTAATATATATTTGAATTTTTGCTCTAATTTCCCCTTTACAAATGGTGAAAGCAAGAAAAACCACCTGACCTAACCACAAGTAAAGAATCCTAGGGTTTTCCAGTTACAGCATGGCCAAGCAGCTCCTATTAGAATCACCTTCCCACAGATAACAGCTATTAACTGTGGATAAGACAGAGAAAAGCCATCTGGAAAGACTGGAGAGCAACTAAAGCAGGAAAATGCTGGGAGGTGATATTTGGGAAATATGGCTCTGAGTTTCCCATTGTGATGGCTTTTTTTTTTCTGAAGACAAAAGCAATCAATGCCATGTAGGACCAGACTTTAACTCAAACACCACAGCCTTGTTGCCTTGCAAAACCAAGGATAGAGTTCAGGAAACTACAGCTGCCAAGTGAGAAGAAAAACATCAGAAAAGAGTGAAAAACCCAACCTTTCAGTAATCTTTTTGTCTTTCTTCCCACAATCTCTTCACTGAGAGCTTTTCATCTGAGGTGTTACCTCTCTACTGAATTCACCTCCCAAAAGAAACCTAGCCCTGTTTACTGGAAGTACAAAAATAGGTTTGCATTTTGCATTTTATTGCACATAGCATATCAGAGTTGCTATCATTGCTTCAATTACATCTCCAACAGAATACTTAGCATTGTATTGGGTGTATCATAGTTAAAGTGTTGCTATAACTGATTGCAGGAGATTAGAATTCATTTATTTAACAGAAGGAAATGAGCTATACCACATTGCTTAGGAGCTATACCACATTGTCTTGGAGCTAAAAGTTAAATTCAAAAGCACCATAGAAAATGGATAATTAAAAAAGCTAATGACATAGCTATGGGGAATTTAAAGGAAGAAACCAACATGGGGAGAGAAGTGGGTGTTTCCACAGCCTGTGCGGGTGAGAATTGTCAGAGATAAAACCAAACAGTAAGGAAAGAAGAATCATAATAAACAAATTACTTGAGAAGAGCTTTTAAAATATGCTTGGCAAAATTAAATAAGGTTATCAATTCAGAAAAAGAAATGTCCTCTCAACATTAACTCTCAAAAAAAAAAAAAAAAAGAAAAGAAAACAAAGCAAACCATAACTAACCTGGGTACTAGAAAGCTAACCAATAACCTCAAAGGTTGGGCCTAGATCAATTATTAAAACCTACTTCACAAGAACAAAGCAAATTGAGAATAAGAATACTACTGGGGTCAAAGGGTAAAGCAGAATTAAATTCAGGTAATAAAAAGGTCTCTTATGCAGGTGAAATCTGGGCTCATTAAGGATAATGTACGCATGGAATATTCCTGCCTCCATGTTCCAAAGTCCACAAGACTGAAGTCTCCACTTCTCCAAATAGCTGGCTGAGCATGAGTACCTGTAACCGCAGAGGAAAGATGATGAAATTGCGTATGGGGTCAATACTCAGATCCTCAAGAGTCAGGGCTGCCCTTATCCCCCTCTGTGTCCCTGGTTTTCAATTGTCTTCATGGTTGTAGTTGAAAACTAGAAAGCCTCTTTCCACGGAGTCCATGGTAATCTAACTCATGCACACAAGACCCCATGAAGCCATGGAGGACACAGAACATTCTGTAATTGAAATGAAGGATTTCAGAGCTGGAATAAGCCTCAGAGGTCACCTCATCTTCTAACAAATGATGAAATACCTCCAAAAGAGATGTATCTCTCCTCTCTAAATTCTCCCTGTCAGTACTTATTTCCTCTAGTAATTTATTTTTATTTCTCTTCAAGTCTGGGTGACAGTGAGATATTCCATGTCCATGTTTCTGTATCATTTTTCTTCTTCCTCTGTGCAGCCTATAGTCTAGCTGGACCCCAAGCTCACTGGGAAAGAACAGCATTTAGTGCTGTATGAGTCACCATCTCAAATGTCTGTGATTAGTAGAGATCTGCCTTACTATTCTGCTATGTTGGGAGGCATTTCTGAATGAGAAAATGTACATTCCACCCAGTCACCGTCCCTGGGAGAGTGGCTCCCCCGACTGACATTGTGCCTTCAGTTCTTCTGTTTGTTCAACAGAGTGATTTCAGCTTTTGAATGCAGCCTTTGGTTATTCATTTTTCTATTGCAATCTTTTTTGTTTTTCATTCTTCAATGGAAAGTCAATAGACAAATGTTTATTCATCACTTCCCCAGCATATAGCCAGAGTTATGTTCAGTAGATAACATGTTCCTGTATTAGGGAAACTGGGACCAGATGAAGAGAAAAATTTAAATGAACAGATATCTGTGCTTTCCTAAATGTTCTGCAAGGACAGAAACAATAGTTACCTGGTAGGCTTGATCTTTGTGCTGTAGCTGAATGTCCTTTAGCCTGATGATGTCTTTGAGCTCTACCACCAACTGCTCTGCACAATCCAGGTGCTTAATATCACTCTCCTGTGTTCTCTTGGTCAATTTCATTCCAGTTTCCTGGGCTGATTCCTGATTTTTAGATAAAAAGAAGACGTGGCCAGCACAGCAGGGAAAAGGTATTAGCTTCCAAACAGGAGTTTCCTTACTCCAACTTCATCCTTTGTTTTGCCCAACTCATATCCTATTAACTTAAGAATCTTTCAAACTTTGATCCAATAATAATAACAATAATAATCACAGACATTATACTATCTTAAGTATTTTATAAATTTTAAACATTTTATAAATGTTTCATTGAAAGTATTATCTTACTTGTACCAAAGAGAAAAATAAAAAGAAGTATACATCACAAACCACTAAGAAAAAGAGCTTAAAATTTAAGTTAAGAGAGTCATTGAAAGCCAGTATACCCACACAGAGTATTGTCTCAGGAGAAGAGCCCCCATGAAAGTGGTGCCAAGTGGAAGTATGGGATGGGAAGTGCCACAGAGAGTCCCCATCAGAGTGATGCAGTGTTCTGCTGCTCAGGGCAGGTCAGGGACCCCTATTTTCTCAGCCTAGATGAACACAGAAAGCAATATCATTACAGATTCCCATCGCAAAACACAAACAGGCAAAACCTAAAAGGGTCATATTCCTCAGCAAAGTTCAGGATCATTTTCTGCCTATAGACCTCTAGTGAATTATGCCATATTTCTCCAAACTCTCCACCCACAAGATAGAAAAGTAGCATTTAAACCCCTTAGACTGAAAACTCAGGGGGCTTCCATATTGGATTCCCCTCTATTGCTGGAGGTTCTTTTCCCACTGGCTTATGACTCTTTCTATTAATCTTTCCCTGTCAATGAACTCTATCCTTCTGGTTATCCGTGTAGCCTGTGGTTTCATTCTTCCAACTCAGAGACCAAAGGCTAGGCACAGAGAGAAATTTTCACAGCCAGGGCAATGCCTATTGAAGCTATGAGAGCAAAGTCACTACCAGAAGTCTCCACTAGGGGAATGCCCAGTAGAACCATGGTAGCAGGACTGCCAAGACTCCACAACCACAAAGCTACCAGTGTGCAAGGCCAACCACGGAGAGCTGGGCCATCTCATCCCAGCTAAGCCATAGGCACAGGACTGCCCAAGTCATTGGGAACCCATCCTGCACACCAGAGTGCAGAGGACACTGGACACAGAGTTAAAGGAGATTGTATTGGAGCCTTTAGACCAGTGGTTCTCAACTTTCCTAATTATCACATTGTCACAAATGGAACAAAGGGGATACCACCCACAGGTTGAGAATCACTGCTTTAGACCCAGTGTCTTCCTTCTTAGTTTTCAGAGTTGCTTGGGCCTGTCACGCCTTTCCTCTTCCCTATTTCTCCCTTTGTACCCTATGCTTGGCCCACCATTGTATCTTGGAAGGACATAGCTTCTTTGAATTTCACAGGCTCACAGATAGGACTTTGTACTTTTCAGCTGGTGCTGGAGGGACTTTTTACTTTCTGGCTATGAGCATGAAAAGAATGTATTTGTATGTCAGAAGGGGATAAGTTTTACAGGTTCAAGTGGAATGCTGTAGTTGGCATGTCTCTTCCAACACTCATATTCAAATTTAATAGCCAATGTGGTAGTATGATAGAAGTGGGGTTTAATAGGTTACCAACTCATAATTCTCTGCCCTCAGGAATAGATAAATACATTCATGGATTAATGGGTGAATGTTTTAATGGGTACCATAGGAGGGAACTGGTAGCCCTACTAGAAAAAGAAGAGAGAACTGAGCCAGCACATGAGCACAGTTGGCCTCCTCACCCTTTAATGCCCACATCTCTCTGGAGCAGCACAAAGAGCCCCGACCAACAAGAAGACCCTCACCAGCGACAGACCATGACCTTGGACTTCTCAGCCTCCACCACAAATCAATTCCTTTTCTTTACATATTAAAAAAATAGATGAAGGAGCAGAATAATATGCTCACATGTAATAAGAGCATAGTAGAGGTATATTAGGAGATGTAAAAATTGCAATTTATTTCAAAATAATTTTTTGAAAGTCTTAAAATTGTGTGACATGAGAAACATGAATTAGAATTTGAAAACTCAGAAATGAAGTAACAGAACTCATGAAAAATTTGCTATCAAAGAAAAAATGTTTTCACAATAAAAGGTAGAATAAGACTGAGAACAAAAATGAACATAAATAGAATATGTTAAGTGACACAAAAACAAAAAGTAAAAGCCTTTAAATAAATATTTTAATAAAAAGTAGGGAGAACAATCCAGAGAAAGTGATAAATACTGAAGATCATCAAAGTCCAAACAAACGGATAATAGAAATACCCAAAGAAGAAAACCAGAAGAAGGGAAAAGATCACATACTGCTACACACTCTGTAATTCAAGAAAACTATTATGAAATAAAAATATGTGAATTCATATATTGAAATAGCATACTGGAGTCCTCACAAATATTAGCCCCAAATTATGAACATCAGTGCATCTGGTAATAACATTCTGAGACAAGAAGGAAGGGAGGAATAGAGGGAGGGAGGAAATAAGGAAAGAAAAAGGAAGTGAGGAAGGGAGGAAGAAAGGAAAGGAAGGGAGAGAGAGAAAAAAAAGGGAGGAAGAACAAAAGGAAGGGAGGGAGGAAGAGAGATAGAAGGACAGTTATAAATAAATAAGTATCCAGTGGGCATCTAGAAAAATGTGTTTGTCATATAATGATACATTGGGCTTTAGTGATTTGTTCACCTAATAATTATGAAGTAACATAACATCCCTACCTGTAAAGCTTTCTCTGTCTGTGCCTGTACAAGGTCAGCTCTAAAGTAGTAATTAATTCCTCCTCCTGCAGTTTAATTCTTATTTTCATCTCTTCCTCTGTAGAATTCTATTCATGCAGAAAATGCAAGAGATAAAGTAATTTCTTTACAAGAATTAAAATTAATATATATTTCCTCTTGTGTTCTAACTTTCCATTTACAACCATTTAATTATATATTTATTAAATGGATGAAAGCAAGAAAAACCACCTGACTTAACCACAAGTAAAGAATCCTAGGGTTTTCCAGTTACAGTACAGCCAAGCAGCTCCCATTAGAATCACCTTCCCACAGATAACAGCTCTTAACTGTGGATAAGACAGAGAAAACCCATCAGAAAAGACTGGAAAGTGGTCCTTGGGAAACATGGCACTGAGTTTCCCATTGTGATGGCTTTTCTTTCTTTATTTTTTTTTTCCTAATGGCAAAACCAATCAGTTTCATGTAGGACCAACTTTGATTCAAACACCACAGTGTTGTTACCTTGAACATCAAGGTGGTTTTATCCCAGGGTTACAAGGTTGGTTCAACATACATAAATTTGTAAATATAATATATCACATGAGTAAAATAAAAAACAAAGACCATATGATTCTCTCAATTGATGCATAAAAAGCTTTTGATAATATCCAGCATTCTTTCATGATCAGAACACTTAAGAAAGTAGCCTTAGATGGGTCATTTCGTAAACTGATAGAGGCCATCTACAGCAAACCCACAGGTAATATTATATTGAAGGGAGTAAAATAGAAAACATTTCCACTCAGATTTAGAACTAGACAAGGATGCCCATCATTTCCACTGATATTCAACATAGTCATGGAAGTCTTAGCCATCGCAATCAGGCAAGAGGAGGCAATCAAGGGTATCCAAATAGGATCAGAGGAGATCAAACTCTCATTCTTCACAGATGATATGACCTTCTACCTGGAACACCCCAGGGACTCAACTATAATACTCTTCAAAGTGATCAGAGAATAAAGCAGTGTCTCAGGATCCAAAATCAATACTTAAAAATCAGTAGCTTTTATATATACCAATGATAGTCAAGCTGAAAATATAGTCAAGGACTCTATTCCTTTTATAGTAGTGCCAAAGATGAAATATCTGGTAAATTACCTAACAAAGGACATGAAAATGAATTATGAAACCCAGAAAAGAAATAGCAGAAGATGTTAACAAATGGGAAAACATATCATGCTCATGGCTGGGAAGAATCAACTGTTAAAATGTCCATACTACCTAAAGCAATCTAAAGATTTAATGCAATCCTAGTAAAGTACCATTGTCATACTTTAAAGATCTTGAGAAAGTAGTACTTTATCTTATATGGAATCAGAAAAAAAACCTCAAATAGCCAATACATTACTCAGAAATAAAACACAAATCAGAAGGTATCACATTACCAGATTTCAGGTAATACTGTAACTCTATAGTGATGAAAACAGCAGGATAGTGGCACAAAGGGAGATTTACAGAACTGAATAGATAACCAAGGCATGAACCCAGCCACTTATTGTCATTTGATCTTTGATAAGCCTATCAAAAGCATTCATTGGGGGGAAATATTCTCTATTTAACAAATGGTGCCAGGTGAACTGGCTGGAGACCTGTAGAAGACTCAAACTGGACCCCTACCTTTCCAATCAACAAAAATTGATTCTTACTGAATAAAAGATTTAAACTTAAGACATGAAACTATAAAAATACTAGAAGGGAGTTTACTTGAAGAAATTTGCCTGGGAGAATTTTTTATGAGGACACCCCCTGCCCCAGCAATTGAAGCAGTATCAAAAATATATTACTGGGATCTGATCAATCTAAAAAGCTTCTGCATAGCCAAGAGAACAGTGGTAAAGCAAGCAGACAGCCTACTTCAGAATGGGAGAAGATATCGCAGGTTATATTTCCGACAAAGCTCTAATAACTAGAATCCAAACAGAACTCAAACTAATCAATAATCAATTAAAAAAAAAACATTTTTCAACATTTTTCTGTTGAAAGCTAGCTCTAGTTGGCCATTTTCCCAAGGACCCCCAAGAGGTTTAAAAAATAATATACTAGGTGTGAGTCCTTGTGCTATTTGCAGTTTTTGATACTTTTATGCAATATAATACTGGGAGCATGATAGTTTTATGTTTTACCCTATAGTCTGTGTTTCATTTTAAGTAATTGCTTATTGAGGTCCTTATTTCATTTTATTTTTTTAACCTATGGAAGTATAATTCCTCAAATAACATTTACTAAAAAGCTTACCTTTCCCCCCAGTGAGTTGCTTTTGTACTTTTATCAAAAAGTTGGAAAGTAAAAAAGCAGAAACACACTTGAGTCGATTATGTCTGGATTTCCTGGTCTGATCTATTGATCTATGTTCATCTTTCTGCCACTATCACA
>CAUYTI010065486.1:0-26017 GCA_963575145.1 Galago senegalensis
TTCCTAGAGAATTGGTCATTTTCAGTAACAAAATAACAGAAGTCAGCCTATACATTTGGTAATAACATTTAGAAACATCATTAATTGTGAAGGGTCAACCACATTTCAGCGGCTCACTTTGTCTTTTCAATAACTGATCTAAATGAGTGGCAGGAAAAGATAATGTTAATATCTTTTTAATTTTGATAATTTCAAAATCATTTCCTCAAATAAACACATCTAATATGCAACTCAAACACATTAGAATTGTTCATTGTAAAACTTTCAATTATCACTAAGCATGTTTCTCTTAAAACACAGGTGGAAATATGAGGTAATTATTGATATGCTTTCACATAAAATATGGAAATATTAGAGCAAATAACTTGGTAAGATTAATACCATTTTGGAGGCACGATGTATAAATACACAAATATGAGCACTTTGACATATTTGCATAATAACTCAGCCAACATTAACTAAGCAAACTAAATATTAATATACTAAGAAATTATTCCAAAGGAGGGGACAAGAATAACTAACAAGTTTATTCTTAATTGTATATCACTTTTAGAAAAGTAATATTTAAGATTAGAGACAAAAATAATATTTAATGTTAAATAATTAGATATTTATAGAAACAAGGATGTAGAGAAAATAGAAGGAATAAGTTTTTAAAAAATATATGATAATCAAACCTTACGACTAGTAAAGAGAAAAAACCAAACAAAATCTACAGTTTAGAGTGAAATTTTCTACAAATCCAAGCAAAATGTCACAACACATTTTATTCACATAAAATTATAAGATCTAGACATCTATTTCTAGTTCTGTAATTTTCATGAAAAAAATGAGTTTTATATACAAGAAGAATATTTGTCATTTCACAGCACATCTTTTATTTAGAGCCATTTTTGGTAAGAAGCCAGTTTATCAAGTAGTTAGACAACTGATTTTATGGGCTGGTCATGGGAAAATCAACAATTTTCACAGTTTGACAAGAATTAATGAAAACAGCTGCAAAAATACATTTAATGCCACATGCCTTTTAGATGTTTCTAATAAGCAAAATGAATAAAAATAAAATTTATCTAAATGTGGAACTTGACATTTCTTTTCTGTCTCACAAGGTCATATCGAACTAGAGCAAATATAATGGAATCTCAACTATTTAGCTGTAAACAAATTTTTAAAATGCTATTTTCCCAGTAAGAGCAGATGATTCATGAATATTTCATATACTATATTTCTACCTTTACAAAATGGTAGGTACATTGTTTTTCATTTTAGTTCAGTCTGTTTGAATAGAAGCTCTCTTTGGTATGATGCACCTATTTATATTTTTTAAGACAATATGATAAATTTAAAAATCCAATGTTTGAAAATAATAGAGACACTTCTTAATACTATGTTTAGTTTAATGGCAAAATAAAATAAAAACATGGCTTTTATTAATAACGGATGAACAGCAATAAAACATTTATTCAATTTAGTAACTAACGATAGAACCAATAAAATCCTATATCTGGTTTAAATTCAGCATTAGAAAAGAAAGATGGGCTGATAAATGCTGCAACATTGGTGAACCTTGGAAATATTATGCTAAGTTAACAAAATCAGTGCTAAAACCCACATATTGTATAATTCCATTTATGTGAAATGTCTAGAACAGGCCAAAGCTATATCAATAAAAAGCAGACGAAGATTTGTCTAAGATGAGGCTACAATGATGGATGCAGGAAAGGAGAGTTAATGCTAATTGTGAGAGTGTTTTGTGGGGGATAATTTGATTAAAATGTCCTAAAGTTGTTTACTGCAATGTTTACATTAATCTGTAAATGTAAAACATCCACTGAATTTTCCCCTTTAAATAGGCTAAATGTATGTATGGGGGTTATATCTTAATAAAGCTGCTGTTTTTCTAAAAAAAAAAAAAAAGGAGAATCTAAGGTACAGAGTTTTGACAGTCTTTCAAAAGCACGCTGAAATGAATTTCCTAAGAAATGTTATTAGTGGGCAATAAAATTGAAAAATCTGAGAATATTTTTCCTCTCAACAGAAATCTACAAGTTTACATGTAACTTGAAAGTGGGTGGACACAAATCAAATAGTAAATAGCAAACTCAAACAGATATCTTCTCCTAGAAAAAGAAGAAACTTGTAGTCTAGATTTCCAGGTGGTAAATGTGGGAATCAGGTTTGTAGTGTAGTTCAGGCCAGATATTTCTGGGGGACTTAATGACCAGAGTCCAAGTTCTTCAAACTCTTCAAGGATAGCAATAGCTTGGTGGTCCACACAGGATTTTTGGCACCCACCAATATCAGGGCTAGGATTCTAGAGTCTCGTTGACCACAGTCCTGGATCTTGCATCCCCCTTGTTCCTGGGCCACAGAGGGCCCTATTATTACCCGGTGGCTGGAGAAAAGATGTCTAGCAACCAAAGATTACTATCGCCCAAAGCCTGCCCAGGCATATATAGAAATCATTAAAGCAAATTAGGAAAGTTTATCCCCAATTTATAAAGTTTAAGTTGAATTTACATGATGTAAATTGCACATTGAACTTACATGGTATACTTTCCCTTCCTCCATTTCCCTTCTTCTGTTTGCTAATGGTTACCTAAGGCACCTGCTTTGAATAGTTTGAATTAAGTGTATGCATTTTACTGTCACCTTGATAGATGATGTTTGATTGAATAAAGAGACCTCTGGGAGACTGGCCAGGGCTGCACTTGCTGGCTGCACTGAGCTGCGGCTGGCTCAGTATGCACCTCTCATGGGTTCCCAGAGGTTATGATACTGGATTTCAGGTTGTTGGTCTTGGTGATTCAATGAATGAATTGAGGGACCACAGGCTCAATAGTAGGTCAAGATTTATTCAAAGAAAAAAAGTACAACAGCTACAAAAACCAAACCAAACCTCCGAGCAGAGAGAGCCCAGGAAGGGAACAAGCTCTCCAGCTCCCTCTTGGAGGTCTGGGGAAATCTGTGTTGGGGCTCCGGCTCAGGGGTTTATATAGTGGCAGGGTGGTTGTAGGTCCTTGTCAGTTATAGTCAATTGTCCAATGAGCTTTCAGTTCTTGGAAACTGACCAATCGGAAGCAGGTTTTGGAAACTTGACCAATCAGAAGCAGGTCTTGAAAACAGACCAACCAGGATCAGGTCTTGGAAACAGACCAATCAGGAATGCACTGGAACAGACAGCCATCTGTGAAATTGACTAGCCAGAAGTCCACTTGGAGGAGACAGCATGGCGCCAGTGTGTCTTCCCCTGGAGGTGTCCGCTGGATATCCAGTTGGTGTCTCCATCCACAGAGTCAACAGGTCCAGGGCTGAGGTGGCAGGCCTTGGTGCCACTTGTCCTGTATCGTTATTTGACTTGAGATAACTGAGTCTGAGTTTTTTCTTACTTCAACCACCCTGAGTGAAGATTCCAGAAAAGGTTGTGGGGACCCAGGCCACATTTAAATATTGTTTTTCCTTAACCTCTGTAATTTAAAAGGAAAAAAAAATCAACAGCAGCAAATTAGTAACTGCTGATATGTTAAATTTCATTGCTTATGTTCTTACCAGATCTCCTTCTTTATCTTTCTCTCTTTTTTTATTTCAAAGTTTTGGAAACATGTTTCTTAACAACACTTTTCCCTCTTTGGTGATCTCCAAGCATAATTTTTGAACATGTGCACTGTATTAAGATTTACATGGTCACAGAGGTCAGGAAATCCTATGATTTGCAAGGTGAAGAATGAGGAAGCCAGTGCTAATTCAATCTAAGTCTGAAAACCTGAGAACAGGAAGGGTAAAGTCTGAGGACAGAGGCAATGGATGTCCCAACTCAAACAGAGAGACCATTTGTTTGCTTTTCATCCACCTTTATTTTCTTCTGGGGCCATGAGTGAGTTGGATGACAGCTGCATACATGGGTGAGAACAATCTTCTTCACTTAGTCTACTGACTTAAGGCTGATATCTTCCAAAAATACCTTCACAGACGCGCTCAGAAATAATGTTTTACCCGCTACATGGACATTCCTTAGCCAGTCAAACTGACACATAAAATTAACTATTACACACATGTAGAGCACGGCACATTGGTTCCATTCAGTTTTGAACAGGGTCATCTTTACAGGTGCAGCCATAGCTGATAATTGCAACATATAAACCTTGTTGAAAATAACATTGAAAAAACTAAAGAAAAAAGTTAACGTACATGTAGAAAATTCTGTAAGAATTTAGACATTCAAAAGACTCTATTATATAACTCTTCTACCTCAAGGTTATGAAACCAAAGTAAAGAATCTCTGTTCACCAGATCTTACATAAAATCAAGTAAATTTAAAGAAATCAATCTCCTCCTGAGATTTCCTGAAATTTTGAAGACCACTGGCCCTCCAAGAAGTTGTTTTATTGAATGTTCTGAGGCTAGATTCCTGTAATTTGGAGACTAGGCAAGTATCTCAGGAAAGGTTTTGAAGAAATAGATCACACTTCCCCGTCAATAGTCAACTTATCATACCTGACTGAATTGATTACATTCCTCATATGGCCTTCCAGGTTTAGGCTTGAGTATAGATTTCTTTTGAATGGTTATTTCCTGGTAAATAGGAAGAAAGATTCTTATTAAACTTATCCAAATAACCTGCCAAGAAAATTACAGAGACAGAGCAAAATAATTCTTTTCTGAATTATGAACACTGAAGATTTAGCAAAACATCATACTATTTAGCAGTCCTTCTTTTTAGCTTAAAAGTAAAAATTAATAAATCAAGGTATAGAAACCCACCTGTAATACCTTTGAGTATTGCCTGTAAATCTTCTGTAATTAGTCTAATTAATGTGCCTCTTTTCAATGAAGACAGATCAAAAGAGTTGTGTTAATTTAGAAACTGTGAAGGAATCTCTAATGATAGAAGCAGACTCCAGGATTTATTGTCAGTACTGAGCTTATTCAGTTTACTATGTTTCTTTTTTTGTTTCTTTCCATGAACAACAGCAAAAAGAAGTAGAGTTAGTCCAATTTTAATTCTACCTGAATTCTCATACTTACCGAATTATCAGTCATCTCAAGTATCACGACTAAGGAAAGTTTTGCAGTTAAATTAAATAAAATTTTAGCTAAATAATTTTTACACTCTCTATTTGAGATTAGAAGTTAAGAAGTCAGGTTTAGTGAATAAAGAGTTAAACATTTACAGCAGATAGCTGATATCAGCTTCTTCTTATATCTCTATTTTTGTAAAAATTTAAGGGTACTCTGTGTTGCAGTAATAATCTCAAATTCCTTCTTCATCCCCTCTCCTGTTTCTCTTTCAAATCTTTGATGCAAACAAAAAAAGGAAATGACAGGCAAAAAAAATAATAAATGAAGGTGTAGAGGGAGCCAACATATATATTTTTCTTACATACCGACATATTGTACACATGTGCTAAAGGTGAATCCTGTATTTTGGTCCTATGTTGTACATTTCTTCATAGTAACTGGGGACTGTTAGCTCAAAGCTCCACCAGTACCAAACTCCAATCTGTACACATTCAATTATTTTTCATTTAGATCAAATAGCACATCTGCTAACAAAAAATAAGACAAACCCGAGACTATAAAACATCCCATGCCACTAGTGCTCTTCAGAAATCTATGAACCAAAAAGTCCTCATTTTGCTATTGAGCAACAACACCTAGGTAAATAAACCACCCCTCTTTCTGGCCTGTCTGGTTGGTGGCCTCATGCTCTAGAGAGTCTCATGTTGTAGGAGAAGCCCCTCTTTATGCAACCTTGTCAAAGTGCCATTTGTTTATTTATTTTACCAATCAATATGAGGGTACATACAATTAGGTTTCATTGTTAGCATTTGGAAGGTAGTGGCTGGCGTTATAACCTTCACCCAGGAAACGTACATATGCCCTCACATTGTTCCTTCTAGATAGGATCAAAGTGCAACTAAAATCAATCTTACTGTTTTTTACTGACACTTTCAGGTCTCCCTGCTTTTTTTTTTCTTTTTAACAATCAGTCCCAGAATCCCTAAACTCACTAACCACATCATCAGAAAATAGAGCATTAAAAATACTTCCAATTATACTTTGAACTATTAATGAAACAAAATCTCAACCCCTACTTCCCCATCGGACTGAATGGCCTCCGTCTTGGCCAAGAGGACCCCCAAACCAAAATCCTTAAGGCTAAGAAGTTATGGTCATTGGGAGAAGGGAAGTCTGAAACAACTGATTGTGCCCTATCCCTTTTAAAATTATTCTTGGTAACAAACCGTAAGATACAAATTATTGATAAGTCCATGTAACAGCATTAGCATGAGCCACCCATTAGGTCATCAGTTTACTTAAGGATCATTAGAGTCTCCACATATGTCCCATGTAGGGCCAGTGGCTTAAATATGACTACCAGAGTTATTTTTCCTAACTTAAAACATTAGGAACCTTTAGATAAAGCTTCATCTCTTTAACCAACTATAAATCAAAAGAATCTTAAACCCACCTATAACTGCAATACCACCACTTCAAGACGTCCTTTCTTTCCATGTATTAATTTATGAATTGATGTGTAATCTTTGTCTCCCTAAAATGTATATGACCAAACTGTTACCCACCACAGTGAGATGATTTGCTCCAGGCTCAGCAGGCACGGCTCTCGAGGCCACAGTCACACATATTTGGCTCAGTATAAACTTCTCTAAATTATTTTACATATTTTGGGTAATTTCCTATTCATAAAACTTTAAAAAATACATACATACCCACCTCTAATCAGTCTGTTTGGATGTATGTAATAAATTCTGTTCTACTGTATTTTGGTCCAGACTTCTTATGTGAAGTCATTTTATCAGTTTCTGAACTTAAATATGTCCTAGGAATTTTAACTAAGGTTCGAAGCTTGTTCCCAAGAGCTCATTCTTTAAAGTATCTTTATAGCTGGTACATTCCCTGATGTTAAGAGACCATTCTTACTTGTCAAAGACACACATTCTGCCTGAAGCTTATAGTAGAGCCTGCAGGCAAACCTAGAAAGAAAGAATAAAGTACTTGCTGGCTGATGCAACTAAATAGTAATGATTAATTTATTACAGCAACCAAAACTATCAAAATGAAAAAAATGAAAATATACTCCTTTGGTGTATAAGAAAATTATTTTAAATGAGCTCAATTATCCCTGAGAATTAGATATATTATACATAACATGCACATTGACAAGGTCCTTTTTAAAAAAAAATAATATTATGAATATGTCCATCAAAATTGCATAGATTTTTATCAATATTTTAATATATCTCACTTCTTTTTATATCACATACTGGATGTGTATCAGGGTCAATAAAATTTGTTTTTCTCTGCTGGGCATGGTGGCTCACACCTATAATCTTAACACTCTGGAAGGCAAAGGCAGATGGATTGCTTTGTGTCAGGAGCTGGAGACCAGCCTGAACAAAAGTGAGACCCCCATCTCTAAAAATAGAGAGGCATTGTGTTGGGCACCTGTAGTACTAGCTACCAGGGAGGCTGACACAAGAAGATTACTTAAACCCAAGAATCTGAGGTTGCTGTGAGCTATGATGCCATGGCACTCTTCCCAGGCAAGAGTAGAGACTCTGTCTTAAAAGAAAAAGAATGAAAAATTTGATTTCTCAAATACCTCTGAGTTGGCTATAGATGCTGAAGTGTCATCTATCACTGTTTGGACTATTTCTTTCATATTGTGTAAAAAATACCATTTTGCATTTAACTGATGATCTTGAAAATTATGTTTCAGCTGAACTATAACAGAACATAATTACTATTGATATCACACATTCTGTTGCAATTAGAATACTATTGTGTTTAATATAATATTATAATTATATAGTATTAAATATTGTGTAGTAGTAATTTCATCTTATCTTATTCCTTATCCAGTGTTAGAATTTTGAGAGTTAAAAATAATGTGTTTATCTGAAAAATTCAAATACTATGAAATATGAAATATGTTTTTAATTATTTTACACATTGATTTAACTATGGACAGGCACATTTATTTGTATTTATGATACTTTACACAATAATAAAAATATTAAGAGTCTGATTTATCTAAAGATTAAACTTAATTACATAAATTTAGATTTTTATATAAAATTGTGCCTAAACCATCAATTTCTGTGAGGATTTTTTTTAAACTTTGATGTATTTTGTACATTTAACAAAAGTTTATTCTTTAGTTTTATAAAAATTCTGTAAATCAGAACAAGGTTTGTTTAGATTCACTAAATAAACATTTTTTTATTAGTAGTATTTAAAATTTTCTTAAAAGCTATATCCAATTTATGCACACAAGCAAAAAAACGTGTCCGTTGCTGACATGTGGATATACAGTTCTTTATTTTCAGCTATGGCTACAGTATAAACTGAAGTACAAAAACTCAAGATCTTGAAGGGTATGTTGAATTATTTTTATTTTACACATAGAATAATAGACAATAAAAAAGTTTAATATGTCCCTTTTCTAGTTATTTCCACCAAGAGAGAATAGATGTCATCATTTAGAGACAAAATCACCACTTGCTCAAAAAAAAATTTATTAATTTCCCAGCACCCTGACACCAATAGGAAATAAATTATTTACTATGCACAAACACAGATTAGAATTAAATTTTGTCATAGTCTAGAAAGAAAAAAGAGTTAGTGAATGTATAATTCTATTGCTATGTAGAATTCACTTCTAAGGCCCAAACCAAACTAAAAGATTAGATGTATAGATGATTGATAGAGAAAGGAAGGAAGGAAGGAGGGAAGGAAGGAAGAGAGGGAGGGAGGAAGGAAAGAGAGAGAAAGACACACACAGAGAGATGGAGCAAATAATATTTGTAACCTTGCTCAAAGGAAAATTAGAGAAACTGAAATTTATGTATTAAATCATTTTAAGGACTGTTGAAATTATTTCTTTACGTATTCATTACTGCTTAATAACCCTACAAGGTAATAATGTCAACATATTTTGAATTTTCTTTGTGTCAAACATAAATCCACAAAGTAATATTTAGACAATAATTAAATATAAATCTCAAAGTCAAATATAAAAATAAACATTTCAAGAGGCTTAAATATTTCTTAGGAATGCTTATAACTGAAAGCTTCACAATATTTAAAGGACATTTGTATGCAATTTGACTTCTAAGTTTTATATAATTTTCTTAAAAACTATAAAATAAAATGACTATAAAGAAAAAGTAATTGGCCTAATCAAAGAATAGCTGATATTGTAGATTTAATTTTTTATGCTTTTGTCAACTTAGTATTTCTTGACTTATCACATAAGAGTTTCCTCATCAAGGAGAATCCTTTTGGAAAGACACAAGAAAAACAATAATGGCAAGAAAGCTACTGAAAATTTATTTGGAATAGCCAAACTTTAGGTCTTATGGAGCTTTCTGTATTCATGAGCTTATAGTTTGCCCATAAAAAAATCAATGGCTGCAAAAACCATTGAGAAGTTTACTGAGAAAGAGGACAGCTTGACAGAGCATGAGGAAGATCCAGGCTTGCAGAGCAAGATACATTCACCAGAGGCAGCAAAAAGGCCCCCATTGACAAAGATAAAGGCCTGGGTCATGGCCACCCATACTCTTGTAGAATGTCTGGATCAGGCCTACCCCATGGTTCAGAGGTTATCTTGAAACCTGGGTACTACTGCACCTGCAGACCTATCTTGAACCTTTCTGAGAACCCACTGGCCAGTGAAGGTTGCAATGTAAATGTAAGCGAATGACATGATAATTAGCCATAAGAGTATACTGGCTAATCTTAAAAACCTGTTGTTGGCTATAGAGTCTTCCACACCTTTTCACAGTTATCATGCTCATTTTTAACTGGTAGATAGACAACACACTCTGTCCTCCCCCAGATGGAAGCAATCACCTGGGACCAAATTAAGGTGGGTGGTACCAAGATGGAGGCCAGGGGGGAACTCTGCCTTGTCCTCCTTCCTCAGGACATCTAATTTCTAGCTATATACCTATCTAATAGGGGTGCTAAAATAACCAGCATTTGTGAGACAGAAGAGAGAGTAGTAGAGATAGGTGTTTGGTCTTTTTCAGTCTTTCATTCCTTTGGGCATATATGGAGGATGACTCCATGACAATTATGAAAAGATCACTAGGAAGCAGCTGACTGATCACTTTCTGGAGCTTATAGATTGTTCTGAGAGAGGATACCTGAGAAGGGTGAGGTCGAGTGGAACAGGTTTTGTCAAGGAGGCCACAAGGATACACCTGTGGAGTCCTCTCCATGGTGACTCAGCTTTTGTGAATTTGTAGACTTGACTTCCTAGAACCGGGAAATTTCCATTTCTGTGAAATCCTGTAGTTCTGTGGAGACTGTAACACTCCCACTTGATTTAAACTGACCAATGAGAAAGGTACCTGTGGGTTGAAACTTTTTGACTGGAGATAAAAAGGGAAAGACGGACCCAGTTGGGAAGTCTGGCCATTTAAAATTCCTCTATGCCGTAAGCTTCTCCGGCTGAAATAAAGCCCTTCCTCTTATAAACATGGTGTTTGGGTGCTCTTTCTCTCTCCATTGGGCCTCATCTTCCTGCAACAGTTCAACCACTCAAAGATAAGAAAGCCTGTAATACACAAAACTTTTGGTGGAGTATTTAAGAAATTAAATTTTTATAAAAGGAAAATTCAGGCAAGAATGAAAATTCCATGGACTCATACCAACAAAGCTTAGAAAGAAGCCATAAAAATATTAAACATATTCCAAGTAACATAATTTTAAGCTACAAAAAACCACTCCTTGAAAAATGAAACAAAATTCAACACCAAAGTATGAAAAATTCACCTTATCAAAATTCGAATCTTCTGCTCTTCAATGCACACTGTTATGAAAATAAAGAAAACAAGAAACACACTAGGAGAAATTTTTGCATAAGAAAGATTTGCTAATTGACTTATTTTAATAATGTATAATAAACTCTCATAGTTCAATAAGAGCAAGAAACACAACCCAATATTAAGTAAATGAGCAAAAGATTTGAAAACACATTTTAAAGATAATATATATAGATGACAATTTAGTACATAAAAACATTGCAAACACATTATTCTTGGGGAAAATGCAAGTCTATCACAGTGAAATACAACTGCATATCCACTAAAATGGCTAAAATAATTAATAACAATTTTCTAAACAGAAAATAAGGCACTGAAATAATAACCAAATTATAATATTTTTGGAATAAGCTGTATCTTTTGCATGAAAATATGGCATCAGAGCAATACAGTTCTGCTTCATTTACAAACACAATGCAATGAGCTTGGAAGGCTGATGAGATTTTTAAAGCATAATGAAAAGATACTCTTCTTGTATTCTTGTATCAAAATCAAGATAACTCTGTCCTAGTCACTGAAATGCTCTAAGAAAAATAAACTACTACGATTTTAGCTGATAACACCATCAAACTCATTAACTCAAAAAAAAAAAAACTGCTGTTTATTGAAAATACTGACTTTAGCAGTTAGAAAAAACAATGTAATAAAACAAAAAGCAAATGTGAGAAAAAATAATAACAACCTATCTGTGTGGTCTTAATCAGCCCCATTCCCATAAAAGCCCAGGTCAACCTGACTTGGAGCAGTCCAGAATAGCCTGACCACACCCGTCATGGACCTGCTCACACCCAGCTAACTGCCTAACAAGATGACTCTGTGTAGGTGATTGACATCTAACTGAAGAATACAACCAAGATTGGAAAATGCAGAAGCCACACTATGTTCCCAAGGGGAAAAATTCTATTTGAAAAATTTCACTTTGATTCAAGTTCAATTACATGTATACTAAAATTGTCACCAAACAAAAACTCTAAAATGATTGCTTTATGGACGTATTACATCATGACGATGTGCACTGGGAAGAGAAAATGTGTCACAACCTAATGGCATGTCAAGCCCGGAGACATTGTGTGAAAGACCTACAAGGTGGCATTGCTCTGATTCAGGGTTCTAACACGGAGGTGCCAAGCCATTTGAAGTGTTGCCTGCCAGTCCTGCAAACTTGCAAAAACAACAGTAACTTGGTCTTGAAGCTTTGAACTGGCCCAAATAGCAATGACTATAATATCCTGGAAAATAGCTGAATTTTCACCAGCCCTGAAACTGCCTGAGAGTGCCGTCAACGAACTATGGAATCATGTCCTAAGGTCAGTTACCCCCACCAATGATAATCAATGATAATTCTTTTAAAAGAACTATTGCAATCACTCACGCAGCAGAGATAAAGTCGGACCCCACTTCTCAGCTCAGCACAACTCAGGGGTCACAAGGTAAGGGGTACATACTCATAAGGGGTTACACAATTCAGGGGAGGGGTACATGCTGATTTAGCTCAGATAAACAAATTACATTGGGGATTACAAAATTCATAGCGGGAGTACAAGAGTTGAGTAAATTTCCAAAGAACTGGGGACTTTCCACTAAGTTTTTTCTGGCATCCACCACTCCCTTCCTCTCTTCCTTATCTTAGAGCTTCTCCCCCCTTGAGGGGGCTGGGATTAAAAGGCTCAGCAGGGGTTTTCTTTTCAAGGGTAGGGGGCTTATTCCCCACTGGTCTCAGCAGGGGAATCAAGGGGGTCTGGTGGTCATCACAGAACTAGTGTGATCACTCTCAGTTTTGTGTTTGTTTGTTTGTTTGTTTGTTTGGCAGAGTCTCATTCTGTTGCCCAGACAGAGTACAGTGGTACTGTCATAGCTCACTTTAGCTCAAATTTCTGGGCTTAAAGAATCCTCAGCCTCCTCCATAGCTGAGACGATAGACGTGTGTCATACTTAGTTTCCTTTTGAAAACCTGTATTCTCCTCCCTCTCTTTAGGAACACAATTTGGCTTCTAGCAAAATCACTGACTAAGCATTTTTATTGATTTAAGTATATATATATATATATATATATATCTCCACACATATAAATGTAGATATATACACACATATATGTTCAAAACAATAAAACAATGAAATTCAAGTAGCAGAAGGCATATTGTTATGAAGAAATAGAAGAAATGTATACACAGAAATTTCTTAAGGATTAGAATTTGCCTATATACAAGTAGAAATTTGTAAGTGCCGGGGATTGTGGAAGCTTCTGTTTTCTTTTTAGTTGGAAGTGTGTCTATAGAAAGTGGGCATTTTATAAACTTCAGTGGAAAAGACGCTATAAGTGTGAATAGAAAGACCCTTAGTACAAGTATAAGAGAGAGGTAAGATTCAATTATTAGAGGTAAAGATGTTAATTGAACTGCAAAGTTGTTTTAATGGCCAAGTACATTAGTTCAAAATTGTCACGAAAGACAACTTCTCTCTTCTTGGAGAGAAGGAAGAAATTATGAGCCCAGAGCAAACATCAGTTAAAAAGAAGGATGCAGGTGAGGGAGATGGAGTGACTAAAATTCTTAAAATTACCATTTATGTCCCCAAATAAGCGATAGTCTTTACTCTGATTGCTTCTCTGATTTTATTTTCTACTCCATTCTCTTCACTCTGTTTCAAACTTTTTTCAGACATTTTCAGTGAAGATATGCAGTCATTCTTTTATCTGTGCACAAAAGTCCTTTTTGGGAGAGCTAAACAGACTACACTATCTAAAATTTTAGACCAACTTAACTGCAATCCTTTTCTTCCCTTACTTTCTTTCCTACAACAGTTATCTTCTAACAAGTCTATTCATTTCTTTTTATTCTTTATCATCTTTCTCTACCTACTAGATGCTAAACTTTCTGAGGAGACAATAGAGCTGGCATCAAAGAGAATATTTAGACTGCATGAGCTTCAAACGAAGGAGGAAAAGTGATTTGGAGGGGCTTAGGATAAGTGATTAAGATAAGTAATATAGCTCTTGCCGTAAGGCATGTGAAAAATGAGTGATAAATCCCACTGGAAGGGACGGCAAGGCCATGTGATGGCTTATAGTTTCCATCAGGGGAGGGAGGTAAAGGGGAACATTGGAAAAAGAGAGTACGCAGGAGTTTGGGGATTACTTATCTTGCTCTCCTAATAGCACAGTGAAACTTGGCAGGATGTGGAGCTTTGGGGAAATGGTTCAGATGAGGTGCTGTACACATTGCCAGGGGAATGACAGTTGCAGGAAAATAGATGACCTGAAAGTATTAGATTTCTGTTACAGTACAAAATAAATAGGTAGGCGCGGCAGGACTTCTTAGTTTTGATGCTGTCCTGGCAGGAGTAGAGCAGACAGTTTAAGATTTGGTTTTGACTATTTATTTATTTCTTAGCAAAGTCAGTGAAGTTTGGAGTGAACTGGTGCTTTCTTGTAAGATCAATTTAGTGCTTAATATATGAAGAAATTCTGTTTGAAGAATCAACCAGTGGGAGAAGAGTAACATTTACGTAAAATTGTCTTTGTTGGGGCAGTATCTTTTAGCTTGTTCCACAATATGTTTATTACAAATTCACTATGTTTTCTAATAACATGGGTTGCTAATAGAATACATTTTCTAATCTTTAAGATAAGATTATTTCTGGGGCGGTGCCTGTAGCTCAAAGGAGTAGGGCGCAGGTCCCATATGCCGGAGGTGGTGAGTTCAAACCCAGCCCCAGAAAAAACTGCCCCCCCCCCCAAAAAAAAAAGATAAGATTATTTCTTAATTACCTTCTGATCATCTGATATGTTTTCAGGTTAATTTTACTATTTTGAATGGCATGGTGACAGATTAAAGAATAAAATATCTCTTTTTGAATAAAATGATCTAGCTTAAGTTAGGAAGAGGTTATGTAAAAGGAGAAATTTTTTTCAAGGTTTTTGAGGTAATTTAATATACCCGAAGTCATTTCTACTATTGTTGATAGACTGTAAAACATGTCTAAATTTCCTAAGGCTGCAGATGATTTTTCATCATTATTTTTTAAATTATTCTGTGAATTAGTAGGATATTTTGTGTGGCTTTTTCTGTAATATATTTATGGACTCTAAAATAACAAATAATTTAAACATTGCCTAATGCTTAAATGTCTTATAGTTTTAGTAGAGCTTTTATTTGATTCGTAAATTAATCATGAATCCTCAACAATATGTGATTTTGAATAGCTTTTTATGCAATATGTTTGGTGTGAAATCAGTTTGATACCAAGAAATTGTACATTTATTAGAGAAAAATAAAGTAAAAATTGGGATGTATCCTAATACATAGGATAACTGAAGTTGATACAATATAGTAACAATGTATATTTGTTGCTTAAAAGGATTCATATAAATTATTCAATATTATCATTTATATTTTATTTTTAATCTGTCAAATTATGTTAATTCAAACATAATAAAATAAGCAAACTCTTCTCTGGAGTGGTCATTCCAAAATTTAAGTTCTTGGACTCAAAAGTCCTTGTTAGACTCACCCAAATGATATCTATTGTTTTCAATTTAGGATGCTTGAATTTCATAACTTTCACCTAATTCCTCTCTCCTCCAGGAGACTCTCCATGGAGATTTCACACCCAGCACATTATTGTGGTTAAGGCCTTTTCCTCCCTATGTCTGTGCCTAGAGATGTTAAGTGACCTGAAGATACCACTAGTTCTATTTCATCAGCTTCATGTATGACGATCATTCTCCTGGCTCATCCTCACCTTTAAGGCAATGTTAAATGTGGCAGTGCCTCTCTAATAGGATTTCCCTTCACATTGAGTTTGTATGCCACAGTTCTTTAACATGGGGGAGAAAAAGTAGCATGCAATTAGCAAATGTGTATATAAGCCTGCAAAAAGCAAAAAAAAAATTCCTGACTCATCCTTAAGATGTAGTGACCATACCCATTAGTAATATGGTGTCTAATCTTTGTCCTGGTCCAAGCAATCAGAATACCAACACTTCATTGAATAGGTTTGGATGTCAAGTTGTTAGAATGTCTAAAATTGTTCATGCTGACGTTTCCTTTCCTAGAGAGAAAGCCTGTGGGTATCTTCTTAACTCAGCAGAATAGAACATATCCAAATGTTTGAGGTTCAGTTTCAAGTTTGTATATTATTTTTCCCTGAATTTCTTATTTAACCTCACTGGAAAATCAATTATTGAGTCATATCTAGAGGTCTTAAGAGGTAAGTGTGCAGAATTTTGTAAAGATCAATGCTGAACTGTATCTTAATCAGAACAATTAACCAAAGACACACATATCAAAACTTTATCCCTCTGCTTTGCTTTTTTAATGTCACAAGCTCATAAATACTTCCATGGAGAAAATTTCTCCAGACTCATCCATCAAGAGAGATGCAACATGTAAAAAAGAGAAAAATAATCACTGAGCTGAGCATTTTGTAGGTATCCCTTAAGCAATAATATGTGAGTTTAGTAGATAGTTTTTTTAAACCCATTTAATAATTTTTTTCTATATCCATTTTAGTGTGTGTTGCATGTGTGGGGAAATTGAAATGTACTTCTGTTATGTAGGCATTTTTAATTTTCAGACAGTTGTTAGGCAGTTACCTGGATATGAGCATGGAGGCTGACGGATATGTGAAGCTACTTTAGATTGGTTTGGGTCACCCTGACCTGGGCTACTACGGGAATGAGGATGATTAAGACCTGCAGGGGGGGGTCATTTAAATGACCTTACAATGGGCTGTTTTGAGTACACAGTTTATTAAGACCCTGGGAGACTTCTAAGGAACAGCTGATAATTCTCAAATTTGTGTATAAAATCCCCAAACTGTGACTTCCATGGAGTTTGAAGTGACTAGGATGGGCCTGGGCTTGCTGTGCAAGAAATTAATAAACTCTCTTTTTCTTGCTGAAACTTTGCTTGCTCTTTTCAATTATTTCAGCAACTGTCTGGAGGCGGCAAGCTGCTCTAACACAGATATTTAATTGTTCTATGATTAATGAGCCACGTGAAAACATCTCAGGCCCATCACATTTATTTTTCAGTCTTTGGCCACAAGGGGAGGTACTGGAGTTTCTTACCTGTATCTGCAGAGTTCTGAACTTCTGTTTTCTTCCACCATTGTTGTCCTATCAGCATTAAGTGGTTGAGTGTAATATCGTAGTGACATGACAAGTATAGGAAGTGTGGGAAATGACCCAAATCTACATTATTTCCTTAAAACCAAATGTTAAATCTTTATCTAATCTCTTAATTTTAAATCAGTCCAGGGGTGTTCAGTTACATTATAGACTGACTGCTAGAAGCTTAAACAAGCAACCCAACTTAAATCAGCTAAAATCAGTAGGAAGGGAGCTGCTTTATGAACCATGGGAAAGCCAGTGGAACAGTAAAGGTTTATTAAAATTGTGGCGGTTATAGATGGAGATGTTCTTTTAGAAGCAGATTTGGACCTGGTCAGCAGCATGAAGAAAAGTTATGTTAATTTATTTTATATTTAGAAATTAATTTGTTGTGAAGGACATTTTAATTGAAACTAATGATACCTCAGTTAATAGCCATGTACTTTTTTTTTCAATTATCACTTCTTTTCAAAGTAACATTTAAAACTTCTGGGTTGTGGATTGGAATAGAGACAAAGCTAATTTCACAAATGTGGTCAGGAAACTAAGGGATGGAATGATACTATGAGACATCAAACTGTATGTTAATATTAATTGCTTAAGAAGTATTGAGTAACTGTTAGAAATTGTGTTTAAGTGTTTCATAAAAGAGAGGAAGAAGCTTTAGTCGATAAATTATAGATTAAGAAATTTGATAGCAGAAAAGAAAAACTGTTATTCAAAGATGATAAAAGATCATTTATACACAACACTCTAAATTAATTCAAATACATATAAATCATCATAACCATACTTGAATAATAAATTTATAAAGAAAATTATATTTTATAATGAAACATCAAGGAACTGCAAAACGTTAATGAGTAGGAAATTTAAATACCATTAAGATGTTGATTATCTCACAGTTGACCAATAGATTTAACGGTAGCCTAATGAACTAACAAGTTTATTTTTTTACCTCACAAAATATTCACTATAGTTATTAGAAAAGAGTTCTAAAGCTGTGCACTTGGAAGACTGTGGCACATTGATTGTACCCCACAGTTTATATCTTTAATAAATGATCACATGTATACTAAGGGAGGCTTAAAACAGCCTTGGAGCTCAAAAAACTGGAACAGAACACCTATCGAACTGTAGTTTATTCACATAACTTATATTGTATCCCAACTGTCTGAATAAAATGTGTTGCATTATATAATAAATGTAATGTCTTATCCAAAATGAATCAAAGATGTGATTGTTAAAAAGGCAATAGCTAATTCTCAGAGGGAGTCACTTGTTTCATGTCAGATTCCATGTTACAATGGACAAAAATCAATCAATCATTCATTAGAAAGAAAATACACATTAACACAAAATAATCTGAGAGTAAATAATTCATGTTAATATGCTTTATAACAAAATTTAGGTATTCATTTTGCCTAGAAGCCTTTCAAAAACCATCTCCAGGAAACGCGTGTTTCCATCTTGCCCCCTAACGATGCCCTTTGTTACTTTTCTTGTATTATATTTTACTTATGTTGTGTTTTTTCCTGTATCTTTATCTACATAAAGACTCCCTGAAAGGATCTAACATATCTTGTTTCTCTTATTCTGTCTTTTAGAAAAGTTTATCCTTTAATGAACCAAGAAGTAAATATTGATGTTGTGCCGGGCATATACAGTCTAAGGTGCAACTATTCTGTTCTGGTGCTTAGCATGAAAGTAGTCATAGACAGTCTATCTCAGAGTAGAGGCTGTATTCAAATAGACTTCTAGGAATAAAAACAAGCTGAGGGATACATTTGGCCCAAACCCAGAGTTTGCCCAACACCTGACTTAGAACAAAGCCCTACAAGTGGTAGACAGAAAAGCATGTTGCTAAATTACCTCATGGAAAGGTAAATGCTTTTTGTGCATATAAGTAATATGCATTAGTAAATGTATCATCACATTTGACATGTTTTAACAAAAATGTGAACACAAAGGCAAGCTAGGAAAAAAACAAAACTTCTAAGACCATCTGAATTATAAATGTATAAACTCATAACATAGAGACAATTTCACACATTTCTATCTGATATATGTTGGAATACATTTATTTCCATGTATCCATCTAAAAGTTATTTATTGATATTGTGCTATTTTCATTGAATTCTTAATTATAATTATTTTTCTTATTCATTTTATTTGATATTCAGTGAATCAATTAATCCTATGATAATTCCGCAATAATTCTCTAAAATATCTCAGCAAATGCAGAAACAATCCACAATTAAATGAACCAATATAACTGTGAATAATATCATTAAGTGTCCTCAGTTGAGGAATAAAGATATTTTCACAACAGTGCTAATAGCTCTTCACCAAGGTATTTATTGTAAGTGTTAGAGAGTGGCATTCCATTCTTTGTTTATGCCCATAGTTTTAGCATATATTATGTGTTATAAACTGTTAAAGAGATATATTACAAAAAACAGGAAACTGATATTTTTATTATATTTTCTCTATTTTAATGTTGACCATTTTGTTATATCTTAAGATTCCTATACCACACATTAAACTGATAATGTGATTGAAAAGTTAAATGTTTTAGGTACACAGTTTGAAAATCACTCATAGAGCATAAAATGATATAAAAGTAATGGCAACCACCACCTTTCACATAATTTAGTTACATGCTATGCATTTGTATTTTATATTAAAAGACTTCTAAAAACTTACTAGGTTTTTTATTTAAGTAGGGAAATTCAAGGTGTAATAACAAGATGGAAAACGGCAACCAGAGAATCAGAAAGGAAAAAAAAAATGAAAAAAATGCCTTCACTATTCTGTTTCAAAGGCAATTTTTTTTCTGGCATTAAACTAAATTTATTATATGATTTTCAAGTATTGATTATGTAGTTCTTTTTACGGAGCTTTGTCAATTTTCTAAGTTGTCCGTGCTGCTTATTTCTGGTAGTTTAAAAAATGATATACTGATACTATTATACTCGGATTCATTAAAAATAAACATTGATTTTTGTAAATGTCTAGTTAGATGCAACACATAAGTTTGTGAAAAATAAAATTCATTCTGGCAAATTGATATCATCAATTGATTTATTTAGATTTATATGGATCAATCTAACTGGGTCTCTTATGGAATAGAAACAATTACACAACTTTATAATTTCTTTCCCTAAATCACACAGAGTATATGGAAAATGAGCCCCTGCAGAGAAAAATTAATTTTATTACACTTTTTTCAGTTGAGAATTTGTCTTCTGGATAGACTTACTTTTATATCTTTATATTTGTTTTATTTTTGTCTTTTTCTTGAGTGCCTAGCATAGTGCCTGAAATATATTTGGCATGATATTGTTTGAACCAATGAGCGTTTCCAAAGCATTATGGCAAATGCTATGTGGAAGCAAAATAAACACAAAGCTCTGCCATATTCAAAGTAATCTTGCCTCAGGAAGACTTCATATGCTCCAAAAAATTAGAACTTTCCAATTATTGTTAGCTTTGATAAACATGTGAGCCCAAAGTGGAGGTAGCAAAGTTTCATAAGAGGAAGAAGACACAGATGAATCACTCTACTTTTTAAAGATAAGAAAATAGTTGTCAACCAAATGCCTAAGATTTTAAAATGTTAAAAAAAGTATCCAATAATGAGATACCATGATACATATAGCAGAATGACCCACATCCAAAATACTGACAACGTCCATCCACTGCTAGTGTGCATTGAGAACAACAGTAATTCTTATTTACTAAGGGATTGCAAAATGATACATTCGCTTTGAAAGACAAATTGGCAGTTTCTCATAAAACTCAACATAGTATTTAATCACACGATCCAGCAATCACACTCTTTGGTGTCCACTCAAATGTGTTGAAACTTAACATACACACAAGAACCTTTACATACATTTTGATAGCAATGTTTCTATTCCTACTACTTGGAAACAACCAAGATGTTCTTCCACAGGGGACTGGATAAACAGACTATGGTGCATATAAATAATAAAATATTATTCAGTAATATAAGAACTTTGTATGCATATTGCTAAAAAAAGAAGCCAATATGAAAATCTTATGTTCTCTTTGAGTCTAATTGTGTAAAATTCTGGTAAAGGCAAAACCGTAGTCAGAAAATGGGCAGTGGTTGCCAGTAGTTAGGGAGAGAAAAGAGGACTCTCTATAGGTAGAGCACAGGGAATTTTTAGAGCAGTTAAAATAGCCTGGATTACACTGTAGTTGTAGATGCAGGACACTAGGCATTTATCACAATCAGAGACCAATGCAACCCAAAAAGTAAACTATATCTTAATTATGGACGCAAGTTGATAATAACATATCAATAATGGTTCATCAATTGTACGAACGTGCAATGCTCATGCAAGATGTTAACGATGGAACTCTGGGGATAGAGGGAAAGGGACTGTGTGGGAAGGAACTGTCTCTATGTCTGCTCCATTTCCTAGAGACCTGAACATGGTTTTAAAACAAAGACTATGAATTTTTACTCAGAATTACAAAATTTAAGTGCATAATTTATCATTTTTAGTTGAATAGCAAATTGGTAACTATTTCTTTATTTTCAAACATCAAAAAAAGGAAAATTATCACTTTAAAATAAAATACTACGTTGTCTTTCTAAATGACAAATGGAGGGAGAGACTCTTAACAGAATAACGTTGCAGTGGGAATACGCACCAGAATGTTTGGGAAAGTAAAGGACGACAAAGACTTTAAAAGGAAAATGAGGAGGAGTCCATTAGTTATTTTTAAATCATTATCCTTGACTGTAAAAATTAATAACATAGGTGGTGTCAGTCTAAGGAAGAATAGGACATTCAGTTGATGACCTCACAGAATGATTTTTTTATGTAAGGCTTTGGTGTCCCTGGACCAATCTTGTGATTTTTTGCAGTCTTCTGTGATGATTTTTGTTTTCAAACTTGCATGCATTGATGTTCTCCTTTTGTAGGCTCCTGACTCCATTTTGCCAGAGTCTAACATAAATGACTCCACTTTCATTCCTATAACTTTCACATTTCACTCTATTGATTAAGATCTTTCTCCTATAGCATCGCTGATTAAACATCTTGGCATTATGTTTTGATTCTTTCTTAATGAGATTAACCCATCCTAGGTGTTGATCTCGTAGCACATTAGAAAAAGTGGTTGATGACTAGATTCAGTGTCAAAACTCTTTTAACCACATTGAAGTAACAAGATTTGGAGGGAGTTTTTCTTAAAATATATTTGCTTGGAATCCACTATAAAATTCAATTTTGCCTGTCTTTAGGCAATGGCTATCATCTCCAACTGCTGGACCAGTATTATTCTCTTAGGAGTTGTACTTCTGCAGAAATTTGACAAGCAATAGGTATAAAATCTAAGAAGGAAAACATAACATAAAATTCATAGTAATGTGATAATCCCAGTTTGCATAATGTTTCTAAGCTATGAACCTAGGCTTAAATGCAACCAATTGAATAATTAAAATGGCCATGAAGAACAGATGAAACTTCTTATACCATGGGGCCTGTTTTCTTGTTTTGTTGTCTTTGGTTTAATAATTTTATTATTTAATTTTCTGTGTCTGTGTTAAATTAAAGCAGAGAGTGTTATGAACAGAGATTATTAGTATAGTTAAAACAAAAAACTACGTTGGGAATGTCACCAAAGTTACTTAGTAGGTGGACTAGAGCAGTAAAAGATGTCTCAGATCATGTGAAGAGCTATCTAGTTGGTCATAATCCAACATTTTTAAAGTTACTCATAGGAGCTACTAATTATAAATTTCTAACTACACTATTCTGCCACATAAAAAAAAGGCCAGCATAAGCAAGGAAAAATTGAGAGGGGCAAGAGTCTTTTTATGATGGGGAATCTTTTTAACTTTGTCTTGGAAAAATCTGCCCACACTATGAAACCATCAACTTCTCATCCTAATTTGCAGTTTGAATTACTCTAGAAATGGCATCACATGGTTTGGTGAAGTTTCTGTGTAGCCCACATATCATCCTTGCCCCTTGAAATTTACACTAATTTATCTAGTTTCAACTTACAAGGCTTCTAGATAGAGCAATTCATATACTTAGCAATTGTATGGGAGGAATTTGGATTGGAGAAACCTAGAGTAATTAAGAATTCAATCTAAACTAGGTAGATAATAAAAATGGCTATTTTTATTAAAAATGCACAGAGCCATAATCTAATAAGAGGTGCATTGCAGTTGTTCTTAAAAATATATAAAACATGTAATTTTTTCTCCAGAGTAATCTTAATTTCTACCAAGATAATCAGAGTAAGACTAATTTGTTTTTAAAATAAGTTTAGTTTCATTATATTTGACCTAATTATCTATATAAGTAAAGGAAAAAGAGTGACTGCCTATATAGTAATCTGAGACTGAAATTTGGAAAATCGCTCAAAGCTACAATGTCAAACTAAGGCAGACTTCAGAATTTGTATGCGGTACCTTAAAACAACTTAAATATAACATTCCAGTCAAAAGCTTGCTCATTTATCAAATGTTTTCAATTTTATCCTGTTATAGAGTAGATTCTTATTAAACATATGCAAAAAACTAGATTACCATAAAAAAACCTAAGAATATTCACCAATAGTTTACAAAGTTAGGAAGAATCAAGTTGGAAAAAATATATTTATTTTTACTTTTGTTTACAAAAGTATACTTTACAGGTTTGCTGGAAATTATAGATAGCTTAAAAATAAAATTTATTTAAATATAGTAAATAGTACATTTAAGTAAAGTACTGACAATACTTCAAAGAACAGTCATAAAAACATTATCTTCATCGGCTATTTAATCTTATGTAATTAATTCTTGTTATGCTTGATCATAGCAGTTTAATGAATTCATCAGTTTTTTCATTAGAGTTTATAAATTTTTATTTAGTCTATTAATATTAAAACTATTAAACTCATGTTCAAGAATGCTTTTTAAAGTCTTTTCCATAAATCTGATTGGAAATGTTTTCAGAGAAAAATTCAAACAATCACTGTCCATAACAAAAACTTAGAATAGCCATGGTTAAGAATCTAATGTGAGTTTACGGGGTTCAGAACTTTAGTGAAAAAATCAACCGCAAATGTGGTGGAAATAGTAAGAGAACTCTTAAATAAAATGAGAATTGGGGACTGATGACTAAATTATTGAAATCTGATGGTAAATCCCAAATGAATGAGATGGTTCTTTGTATGAATAAGAAAAGAAAGTGGTTTCTGGAGATGGAATCTACTGCTGATAAAGAAGCTGTGAATACTGTTGAAATGACATTGAAGGATATTGAATATTACATAAACGTACTTGATAAAGCAGCAGCAGCAAAGTTTGAGAAAATTGACTCCAGTTATGAAAGCTGTTTTATCATTGACAATAATGCTATCGAATACAATTGCATGCTACAGAGAAATTTTTTGCGAAGAATTGATGTGCCAAATTTTGTTATCTTATTTTCAGACATTGTTATAACCACCCCAACCTATAACAACTACTGCCCTGATTAGTCAACAGCTCTCACCATTGAGGTGATACTCTGCATTGGGTGAATGTTCGGATAATTGTTAGCATTTCTTAGGAATAAAGTATTTTTAATTACAGTATATATATATATTATTTTCCTTTTTTACATTTACTGCCTTTTCACTTACTAGTCTAGTAGTGTAAACATTACTTATAAACACCTTAAGAAACCAAAAAATGGTAGGACTTTATTTGCTTTATTGCAGTGGTCTGTAACTGAACTCACACTATCTTCAAGGTATACTTGCAACTAACATTAAAAATTAAAACTATAAATGTAATAGAATTAATGTCAAAGAATATACTGATTTTTACCCAGAGTATATATTGAAACACTCTTGAAACTTCACAAACCTAAATTATATAGTAAGAAATTAATCAGTTTACAAAGAAAATTAATATTTTATCAAAGAGCTATAAATATAAAGTTAACAACGTTGATAGAGTAATAGGCAGAATTTGTAATATCTGAAAAAATATATTAGTATACAGAAAATAAAAAAATGATCCGGCAAATATGTAAACAAAAAAAAATTGGTTTAATTTTTTTTTTTTCTTTGGCCAGGGCTGGGTTTGAACCCACCACGTCTGGTACATGGGGCTGGTGCTCTACTCTTTTGAGCCACAGGCCCCACCCATTTGGTTTAATTTTTGAATAGATAATTAGCATAAGGTTAAATACATACATTAAGAATAAAGGATAGATTAAGAAATACATAGATTAAGAAGAAGGATAGGAGTTTATTCAAGAAATGCAAAGTAAGGAATCATAGTATATTATTTTACACCTAATAGGAAAAACTTATAAAACAGCCAATATTGCATCACTAGGACTGCAGATATGGTATTACTCAGGGAAATAAAGTATAATCATTATATAACAGTCGATGTAGTAGTTTTTCCTCTATTATATATTGCTAATAATTTATCACCTAAATTTGTAAGAGTGCATTTACACATACAGTGATGTACTAAAGCAGCTAAGCAACCATATAGAAGAAAAAAGTAAATGAACCTCGACCCTTCCCTAACACTACTCATGCGGATTCGTGCACGAAAGCTAAAAGCACATGTCTGAAATAAAGGAATACAGTGTTTGAAATGTTGGGTAAGCAAACATGTATTACAAAAGTCAAAGTAACACAATGAACAATAAATTAAAAATTGATCAATTGGACTTCCAACCTAAATACCAGGGTTACTCAGAGTATTACCCATGGAGGGGGGGAGAAAGAAAAGAAAAGAAAGAAAGAAAAAGAAAAAAAAAAAAAAAGGTTGCTGTGCCATTAGATTCAACTTAGAAGAAGGAAGGAAAGCACCCAGGGAAGCTCCCACCAGGCCCGCGCCCCCCCCCCCCCGGGCGGCCGGCGCGCGGCCGCCCCCCGCCCCCCCCGCCCCCCCCCGCCCCCCCGCCCGGGGGGGGGGGGGGGGGGGGGGGGGGGGGGGGGGGGGGGGGCGGGCGCGGCGGGGGGGGGGGGGGGGGGCGGGCGCCTGGTGGGAGCTTCCCTGGGTGCTTTCCTT
>CAUYTI010065487.1:0-29255 GCA_963575145.1 Galago senegalensis
GCTATAAGTTAGGTTCATAGTAGGGCTGAGTACATTGGATACTTTTTCTTCCATTCTTGAGATACTTTGCTAAGAAGAATATTTTCCAGCTCCATCCATGTAAACATGAAGGAGGTAAAGTCTCCATCCTTCTTTAGGGCTACATAGTATTTCACGGTGTACATATACCATAGTTTATTGATTCATTCATGGATTGATGGGCACTTGGGCTTCTTCCATGACCCTGCAATTATGAATTGGGCTGCAATGAACATTCTGGTACAAATATCTTTGTTGTAGTGTGCTTTTTGGTCTTCTGGATATATACCTAGTAGAGGAATTATAGGATCAAATGGCAGGTCTATTTTTAGTTCTCCAAGTGTTCTCCAGATGTCTTTCCAAAAGGAACACACTAGTTTGCAATCCCACCAACAGTGTAGAAGTGTTCCCAATTCTCCACAACCAGGCCAGCATCTATGATTTGGGGATTTTGTGATATGGGCTAATCTTACTGGTGTTAGATGGTATCTCAAAGTAGTTTTAATTGGCATTTGTTTGATTATTAGGGATGATGAGCATTTTTTCATATATCTGTAGGCCATACGCCTGTCTTCTTCAGAGAAGTTTCTCTTCAAGTCCCTTGCCCACCCTGAGATGGGATCACTCATTCTCTTCTTGCTAATACGTTTGAGTTCTCTGTGAATTCTGGTTATTAAACCTTTGTTGGAGACATAACCAGCAAATATCTTCTCCCATTCTGAGGGCTGTCTGCTTGCTTTACTTACTGTGTTCCTAGCTGTGCAGAAGCTTTTTAATTTGATAAGGTCCCAGTAGTGTATTTTTGATGTTGCTTCAATTGCCTGGGGGGTCCTCCTCATAAAATTTTCGTGCAGACCGATTTCTTCAAGTGTTTTCCCTACACTTTCTTCTAGTATTTTTATAGTTTCATGTCTTTTTTTTTTTTTTTTTTAAACAGAGCCTAGAGTGCCATGGCATTACAGCTCACAGCAACCTCCAACTCCTGGGCTCAAGCGAGTCTCTTACCTCCACCTCCCAAGTATCTGGGACCACAGGCGCCCGCCACAACACCCGGCTATTTTTTGGTTGCAGCCGTCATTGTTGTTTGGCCGGCCCCGGGCTGGGGATTTGAACCTGCCACCTTAGGTTTACGTGGCTGGTGCCTTAGCCGGTTGAGCTATAGGCGCCAAGCCAATATAGTTTCATGTCTTAAATTTAAATCTTTAATCCAATGAGAGTCAATTTTAGTTAATGGTGAAAGGTGTGGGTCCAGTTTCAGTCTTCTATAGGTCGCCAGCCATTTCACCCAGCACCATTTGTTAAATAGGGAATCTTTTCCCCATTCAGTGTTTTTAATTGGTTTATCAAAGATCAGATAATGGTATGTAGCTGGATTCATCTCTTGGTTCTCTATTCTGTTCCATACATGTACCTCTCTATTTTTGTGCCAGTACCATGATGTTTTGATCACGATTGATTTATAGTATAGTCTGATGTCTGGTAGCACGATTCCTCCTGCTTTGTTTTTATTTCTGAGTAATGTCTTGGCTATTGGAGGTTTTTTCTGATTCCATATAAAACGAAGTATTTTTTCGAGATCTTTTAAAGTATGAGGATGGAGCTTAATCTCTTAGGATATTCTTTTACGCTATTCATATTATAAAAATAATAAAGTAATTTGTTGTTTTTCTTTCTTTCTTTTTTTTTTTTTTTGATCGAAGTCTCACTATGTTGCCCTGGTTAGAGTGCTGTGGCATCACAGCTCACAGCAACCTCAAACTCTTGGGCTTAAGTGATTCTCTCCCAAGAGAGAAACAGCCTCCCAAGCAGGTGGGACTACCCACCACAATGGCCAGCTATTTTTCTATTGCAATTGTCATTGTTGCTTAGCTGGCCTGGGCTGGGTTTGAACCTGCCTGCCTCTGTGTATGTGGCCAGCGCCATAGCCACTGCTATGGGCATTGAGCCAAAAATATAATAAAGTAATTTGTTCAGAAATTAAGATTATGATTGAAGTTCTCTGCTTTTATGTAAGAAAACCAATAAAGAATATAGGAAAATGAGATGAATAATTTGAAACAAAGACTGATAATATCTATCTATCAAAAATGTTGGTAATGGGCTGTGATCAGGTAAGTCTAGATCTGAAATATAGTTTGTAACACAGAGATGGTGTTATCTGGCAAAGAGCTGTCTATTAAAAAAGAAAGAAAACTTTTAAGGATCTGCAAGATGGCAGACTGGTCACAGTCATTACTTCTTCTGTTCCTCCCTTCAATCCTAATGAAATGAGAGCAAACATGTCCAGAAAGGAATAAGTCTATAAAATATTGGAAGAGAGTAGATATTTTGAAGACTATCTTGAAGCTAGAATCCTAGTAACTAAAATTCTAACAACTGAACGTCCTTAGAGGAATAAGGGACTGATGAATGCTACAGGAGAGGTTGGAACCATCCTTCTTGGTAGATAACTGGGGAAATCTGAAGCTGGGAGTTTGATAAAGAAAAAGATTCAGGAGTCTTTAATTAACGAGATGTATCTGGAACAGTAGTCATTCCTCCTAGACAATGGGTGAGGAGGAGTTGCGTGGTGCAGGGTAACTTTAGCTAAAAGTAAATTTTGTTAAAAGGTTTTAAGCTTTTGGGAGGCTCCCATATGGTTTACTTACCTGCCTTCTGCTAATTCCCTTAAAGTGAGGTCTGCAGTCATTATTCCTAGTATGTGTACATAACTTACGGTTTGTCCTTCATTCATTTGGATAAGCAACCCAGGACTGTAGTGGACATTCCTGTTGTTGTATTTCTCTATGTGTATTTCCCACGTTTTTCATTCCTAAATATGAATAGACAACCAAGTTATTACCAGGCTTTTGAATGAAAAGGAACAGCACAGAATAGAAGGTTTATTCTGAATAAACATTTGCTCATGGAGAAAACAAGTAATTCAGGAATAGGAGTAAACCTGCAAAAAAAAAAAAAAAAAAAAATTCAAAATTTCCCAGAACATTTTGAGACATTATGGCAATTACAAATCAAGAGTAGATTGCTTTGGAAAAGAAGCAGTTAGAGAAAATAAAGGTGTTCTTAGAAATAAAAAAATATGGTTGATTAAAAAACTATTAAAACAAAATGGCAAAGATAAAGCAGAGATTACTGTACAGAAAATGGAGCAAAAAGCTAAAGATGTAAAAAACTGAAAGATAAAGTAACAGATGTGGTAGAGTGCCCTTATTTAGGAATTCTAAAAAGAGAAAAGAAGATGGAGGGAAACTGATAGAAGAAGCAATTTTCTTTTCTTCTTCTTCTTTTTCTTTCTTTCTTTTTTTTTTTTGAGACAGTTTCACTGTGTCGCCCTGGGTAGAGTGCTGTGGTGTCACAGCTCACAGCAACCTCAAACTCTTAGGCTTAAGCGATTCCCTTGCCTCAGCCTCCCAAGTAGCTGGGTCTACAGGCGCCCACCACAATGCCTGGCTATTTTTTTGTTATAGTTGTTACTGTTGTTTGGCAGGCCCTGGCCGAGTTCCAACCTGCCAGCCCCGGTGTATGTGGCTTGCGCCTTAGCTGCTGAGCTACAGGTGCTGAGCCTGAAACAATTTTCTTGAGATGAGGAAAACCATTAGTTCTCACACTGAAAGAACTAATTAAGCATTAATTGTTGAACAAGATGAGTGAAAAAAGACTCATCTATTGTATTCAGGTGGAATTTTAGCACTAGAAAGATAGAGAAAAATTTCTAGATGCTTCCCAAGGAAGAAAACTCAGATGATCCACAATGGAGGTAAAATCAAATTGGCATCAGCAGTCTTAAAAACTAAGAGACAATGGTGAAATGACTTCACAGTTGTAAAGGAAAATTATTTTTTAAAATTAAAAATTAGAAAAAGATTTTAGATGCAGGGTCTTGCTATCACCCAAGCTAAAGTTCAGTGGCATGATCATAGTTCACAACCTCAAACTCCTGGGCTCTTTGATGCCTCAGCTATCCGACTAACTGGAACTACAGACATGTGCCACCATGCTGGGCTAATTTTTTATTTTTTGTAGAGATGGAGTCTTCCTTTGCTGTCCAGGCTGATCTCGAACTCCTAGCCTCAAGCATTCTTCCTGCCTCAGCCTCCCAAAGTGCTGGGATTACAGGTGTGAACCACTGCTCCCGATGAGGAAAATAATTTTGAATCTAGAATTTTGTATCCAACCAAATTATGGATCTTAATCAAATGAAGGGAAAATAGACATTTTCAGTCACTTTAGGTGTCTGAGTTTACCTTTTATGTAGTCTTTCTTGAAAGAAAATTATTTGAGAATGTGCTCCAGGCAAAGTGAAAAGGAATTCGAGAAAGAGAAAAATAACAGCTCCTAGAAACAGTGAAACCACAGATCTTGAAAAGTGTTGTTTTGAGTTTAAATAGAAGTCAGGGGATCTAAGAAGAATGTAGATTTCATTTGCAAGTATGTGATTAAAGAAGTAAAAAACTCAGTAATGTAATAAAAGTGTGTTTCTTTCAACAACGAGAAAAAGGAAAATCAATTAGAAAGGCTATGAAGAACAAAATGGTGTACAGGGAAGTAATAGCCCAGATGAGAACCAGTGTGACATAATTTTGAGCAATTGATGGAGAATTGAACTTGACATTTGAGCTGTACAGTTTTAGTTCCTGTCATTACATTGACATCTAATTCTGAGTTCCAACACACTTATTGATACTGAACTTTGTATGTTAAGTACTTTAAACTTTAAACATGTATTAGTTTATAATTTTTACACCAATCACTAGATAAAGTTTAACAAACAATTATATTTACAGAATAGACTCTAAATACAAACCATGACAATATAGCAAATAACTGTAAAAGCTGGGAAATAGAAGAGGGAAAGAGGAGAGGTGAAAATTTGATACAATAATGTCTTTTTACATACAAGATAGTCATGACTGAGGTTGATAGACTAAGAAGCAGGGGATAAAATATGTTATTTAAAGTTATACAAAATAGTTATAAAAAACCAGCCTCATGAAAAATGATGTAAAGAGCAACAATTGAAAGAGTTGGGGGCGAGGGTGCTTGGAGATAACATAAAGGCAATAAATTCCTTTTTCAAGTTGATAAACTAAGAAATCAATATATAAGCATTATTTAGATTTGTGATGATGACCCAGCTACATAACTAAGATTATTTAAAGGAAGCATTGGGTTGCCAATTGGATAAGGGGTTAGAAATGTTTACTTTTATTTCCCTTTTTATCTCTTCTTTTTTATTATTTTTTAACTAGATGTGATTATGGAGCAGGTATTCTCATTATTTGGGTCATTGTTATTAGGATGTATGAAATAGCCAAAATTATTACAATAAACATCTTTCTTTCTCAACTTAACACTTTGTCTTTGTCAATCTCTAGATGACATCTCATGCTGCAAACATTTGACAGTTCAGTGCAGATTCTATACAATCATTGCTAAATGAAATTGCAGGTCTTTTTAAGGATGTAGCATTTCTTATATCCCCTAAAAGTTAATATCTGTGACTAAATTGAAGCAATGACAAATGTTGAGCCGGCAGTTAAGAGCTTGAATAAACTTTTTAGAAATTTAGTTTTATTTTTCAACTTAAAGTCCCAATTCAATCCTTTTCTCTATTTACTTCAAAATTTTATTTTATTTTATTTTATTTATTTATTTTTTTACGGAGTCTCAAGCTGTCACCCTGGGTAGAGTGCTGAGCGTTGTGACAGGCGCCCGTAGTCCCAGCTACTTTGGAGGTGGAAGCAAGAGAATTGCTTGAGCCCAGGAGTTGGTGCTTGCTGTGAGCTATGATGCCACAGCAACCTCTAACTTTCAGGCTTAAGTGATTCTTTTACCTCAGCCTCCCAAGTAGCTGGGATTACAGGTGCCCGCCACAATACCCGGCTATTTTGGTCATAGTTGTCATCATTGTTTATTGGTGGGCCTGGGCTGGATTTGAAGGCACCAGCTCCAGTGTATGTCGCTGGCGCCTTAGTGGCTTGAGCTACAGGCCCTCAGCCTACTCCAAAATTTTAGACTTTGTTTTTTTTTTTTTTTGAGACAGGAGCCTCAAGCTGTCCCCCTGGGTAGAGTGCTGTGGTATCACAGCTCACAGCAACCTCCAACTCCTGGGCTCAAATGAGTCTCCTGCCTCAGCCTCCCAAGTAGCTGGGACCACAGGCACATGCCACAATGCCTGGCTATTTTTTTTTTTGTTTGTTTGTTTTGTTTTTTGGTTGCAGCCATCATTGTTGTTTGGCGGGCCGTCTGGATTCGAACCCACCACCTTGGGTGTATGTGGCTGGTGCCTTAGCCACTTGAGCCACAGGTGCCGAGCCTTTAGACTTTGTTTTAAGCTGACCTAAATTCACTTTGTGGGCTTTTTTTGGTTTTAGTTATTCTGAGATAACATGAACCTTCCAAATTCCTTTTATATAATTTTGTTTAAGTTAAGGGCAGAAAGTACTTAGAATATGGCTTAGGAGCTTAAGGAAAGAATGCAAAATTGTCATTCTGCCAGTTAGTTTATTAGATTTAGTCCATAGGGCAGAGATTGCTTTTGAATAGTTTCTTTTGAGTATGAGTATAGTTCATACTGACAATACAAAATGAATTCCTTGGTGATAATGTGAGGCTTTCTTAACTCACTGAGTTGTGTATGTTAGAGGAATGGATGGTGTAACACTTAAGCTGCTTTCGTATGTGTTACAAACCTATTGTAAATAAGAAGGGCAGAAGAACATAATATGTCTAGACACTGAGAAGTGAGGGACTTGGGCATAATTTCACACATTAGGCAACCAAGGGTGCAGTGCTTAGAATGGCACACACGCTACTTTAACAACAAAGGATTTGACAAACATGCTAGTCTTGCAGTTAGCTAGGACAATATGTCTAAAATAGACTCCTGACCATATTCCAGTATGTTCATGCATAGTTCCCATCCTTTGTCATATCTGAACTCAAATGAAAGCGGTACCCATGGAGAGTTTTGGAGGAACGTTGAATGTTGCTATGTAAGATGAACCATCTTATGTGATTTGTTTGTCAAACATGGGGACTGATTAAACACTTGATGATATAATTTTCAGTTAAAGTTTAAAAGTATATTAAACTATATTACAGAAATGTGTTTAAATTTATTCAAAAATTTTCCATAGGCTAAACCTTAGGAAACATTTCAATACTGTTCATTACTTTGTTAATGTTTTTTCTCATAATGTGTATGGTCTATAACATATTGTTAACACCTCCTTAATAAAGAAACTTTAATTCCAGATTATTTTAACTTATAAGTATTTTTGTTTCTACATTGGAAATGTCTTTAGTGAATTTAATCTTTAAACAACTCTGTTTAAAGAAAGACATTTCTTATTTTTATTTTTTATTATTTTTGAGACAGAGTTTTACTTTGTCACCTTCAGTAGAGTGCTTTGGCATCATCACTCACAGTAACCTCAAACTCTGGGGGGGGGTCAAGCAATCCTCTTGCCTCAGCCTCGCAAGTAGCTGAGACTACAGGTACCCACCACAGTGCCTGGCTATTTTTAGAAATAAGGTCCTGCTCTTGTGTAGGTTGGTCTTGAACTCCTGAGCTCAGGCAATCCACCCACCTTGGCTTCTGGAGTGGGACTTTTTTTTTTTTTTTTTTTGAGACACAGCCTCAAGCTGTTGCCCTGGTTAGAGTGCTGTGGCATCATAGATCACAGCAAGCACCAACTCCTGGGCTCAAGCAATTCTCTTGCTTCCACCTCCAAAGTAGCTGGGACTACGGGCGCCTGTCACAACGTTCAGCTATTTTTTGGTTGTAGCCGTCGTTGTTTGGCAGGCCAAGATTGGATTTGAACCCATCAACTCAGGTGTATGTGGCTGGTGCCTTAGCCGCTTGAGCCACAGGTGCCTAGCCTGGAGTGGGACATTTTTTAAAGAAAATGAAGTGATTTTATTTGGCTTTAGAACTATGATTTATCTCTACCTCTCTTCATGGTCTGTCCCTCTTTAAGTAAATAGTTTTGTAGTTACCTTCACTTTTATACTTCTGTAACTGAAAACAAAAATATTTATATGTTTACTACCTTTGAAGTTAATAAACTGTATAGTTTAATTTTCTAGTATTAGAAAATTTCTGGCTTTTCTAGTATTTTTTTTTACTTCTAGTTTATTTTAGATAACAAAATTTTAGAAATATTTTGATGGAATAGTCATGATTTATCTTTTTTGGGAGTACTGTTATAAGAGAAGTTTACTTGTAACTTTGAAATTTTCCTTTCTAAATGAAAAGTAAATTTTAAACTCATAGCATTTTTAGTTTAATGTCACAAATAAAAGAGAAAGGTAGAGTCTGCCATATTTAAATTTATTACTGAGCTGATTATATTTGAATATCAGTTCTAGAAGATCTTAGGCAAACTGGTACCATACACAGAGATATTTTTAAGAGACAGAGTCTCACTTTATTGCCCTCAATAGAGTGCCATGGCATCACAGCTCACAGCAACCTCCAACTCCTGGGCTTAGGGGGCTCTCTTGCCTCAGCCTCCCAAGTAGCTGGGCCTACAGGTGCCCGCCACAATGCCCCAGCTACAGATGCCAGCCACGGTGCACCACTTGACATAGAGATTTTTTAAATGTGAAATCAATTTATGTAGTGTTGACTAACTAAATGTACCAGTGAAATTAAAGTATTGATTTATTTTTTAAGACTGTAGATTAGTGCTAATTTTAGTTATTATAGTAAATCTTAGGATTAAAAAATAGATTTATAAAGTTACTTTTTAGTTGTTCCTCTTGAAATAATCAATTAACATTCATTCTGTTATTGCTTTATAGTTTTCACTCCCGTCAGTATATATGTGCGTGTTTGTATTTATCTTTGTGTGTATATATATGAGAGACTAGCTGTTTATTGACATGCCGTAAGCATAAGTATTGTCATAGTTTGAAAAGTAATATTCCACAACTTCTAGATCTGGAATTGATAGAAGTTAATCTAGGTAATTGTTAGCCTTTGTAAACAGTTTTATTGTGCTAAAAATAAGAATATTGAAAGCCTGTGCTTTTCTTACATATGGCTTCAATTTGCATTTTAATCAGAATATGGAAGTCATTACTTTGACATCTGAAACTGAGGTAGCAATAAAAAATTATCACTAGCAGAACAGCAGACACAATTTATTTTGTGTTTATTACTGGGTGGCCCACTTGAAACTTTCCTGAACTTAATTGATTCCAGATATTAGAAAACTGCAATTAAATCATGACATTTACTTTTGATATATCTAAATTAACTGTCTTACTAGGGTTGATATAAATTGGTGATTAATATCTGCTAAGATCTATAGCATATGTACACAAACACGTACCTTGAAGATAATGTGGGTGTGGATCCAAATCCATAGTATCTCAGGAGAGTGAGTCACATGAATTATTTGGTTTTCCAGTGTATATAAATGTTATGTTACATTATACTGTAGTCCATTAAGTGTGCAGTGGCATTATGTTTAAAAAAATACATACTTTAATTACAAAAGTACTTTATTGCTGAACAATGCTAATGGTCGTTGAAACTTCAGTAAATTGTAATTCTTTTGTTGGTGGAGGGTTTTGCCTGCATGTTCATGGCTGCTGACTGGTCAGAGTGGTGGTTGCTGAGAGTTGGGTGGCTCTAGCAATTTCTTAAAATGAGACAACAATGTTTGCCCCATTGATGTTGCTTCCTCTGCAGTATACGATGGTGTTGGATAGCATTTTATCCATAGTAGAACTTCTTTCAAAATTTCATTCATTCCAGGTGCAGAGGCTTAGCCCTGTAATCCTAGTACCCTGGGAGGCCAAAGTGGGTAGATTGTTTGAACTCACAGGTTTGAGATCATCCTGAGCAAAAGTGGGACCCCTATCTCTAAAAATATCCGGGTGTTGTGGTATGTGCCTGTAGTCCCGGCCACTCGGGAGGCTGAGGCAAGAGGATCACCTGAGACCAAGAGTTTGAGGTTACTGTGAGTTATGACTCCAGAGCACTCTGTTGGGGGTGACAAAGTGAGACTGTCTCCAAAAGAAAAGAAAAGAAAACAAAACAAACCCCCCAAATTCTATTCAGTTATTTCACATCCTGCTGCTGCTTTCTCACCTAAGTTTATGTCATATTTTAAACCCTTTGTTGTCACTTCGACAGTATTCACAGCATCTGCACTGAGAGTAGATTCCATCTTAAGAAAGCACTTTCTTTGCTCATAATAAACAACTTCTTATCCATTCAAGTTTTATCATGAGATTGCAGCAGTTCAGTCATACCTGTAGACTTCACTTTTAATTCCAGTTCTTTTGGTATTTCCACCACATCTGCAGTTATTTCCTCCACTGAAGTCTTTATTCCCTCAGAGACATACATGAGAGTTAGATTCAACTTTTTTAAAACTCCAGGTCATGTTGATATTTGGACCTCTTTTCATGAATCATGAATATTCTTAATGGCATCTAGAATGGTGATTCTTTTCCAGAAGATTCTGAATTTGCTTTGCCAAGATTTATCAGAGGAATCACTCTCTATGGCAATTACAGCATCATGAAATATGTTTCTTAGTTTTGAAAGTTAAAATTACTCCTTGATCTAAAAGCTACAGAATGGGTGTTGTGTTAGAAAAATGAAAATGTCATTAATCTCATACATCTCTACCAGAGCTTTTCAGGGACCAGGTGCATTATCAGTGAACAATAATATTTTAACCCTTTGACTACAAGTAAATGCTCAGAAACAAAACGTGCCAGTTGAGGCTTGTGGCGATTGTGACACCTGTCACGATACATGGTGTGCTACTTGACGTTCTTTGATTTCTCAGAATCAGAATTATTTCTAATCAGAATAATTTACCCAAGTTGGTTTCAGTTTCAATATATTATATCTATAAAAAAGTAATATACAAATAAAAAAATTTAGTGTGAAATGATAAAGCTTTTCATGTCAATGAAAATTTAAGTTTGAGGCTGGCATGGTGACATTCTGGCATTCTCCCTGTCATGCTGGCATTCTGGGAGGCTGAGGCAGGAGCTTTGCTTAAGCTCAGGAGTTCGAGACCAGCCTGAGCAAGAAAGAGACCACGTCTCTCCTAAAAATAGAAAAACTAGCTGGATGTTGTGGCAGGCACCTGTAGTCTCAGCTACTTGGGAGACTGAGGGAAGAGGATCTCTTGAACCCAGGAGTTTGAGGTTGCTATGAGCTATGAAGCCATGGTACTCTATCCAGGGTGACAGAGTGAGACACTGTCTCAAAAAAAAAAAAAAATTGAAACAGTTTCTAAACTTATGTTTTTCAAATCAGATTCTGAGGTGTTTCACAGTTTATATTTTTTGTGAGAAATATTTTTATTTATTTATTTTTTGAGGCAAAAGTCTTACTGTGTTGCCCTTGGTAGAGTTCTGTGGCATCACAGCTCACAGCAATCTCAAACTCTGGGGCAGCGAGCCTGTGAGAAATATTTTTAAAGCTTCCTTGCTATGCATATTCCCCAATTTGTCGTATTCTACATTTACATATACTCCTATAAGAATCCACTATTTGTACAAATTATTTCAGGTACAACTATGAAAAATACAAATAACGAAATTATGGTGCTTGCAGACTCATGTCAGGTAATGCAGTTGTCAAGTTTCTGTTTGCAAAATTTCTGAGTAGTACCTCATAGCAAGCTTAAAATATTCAGTATACCATGCTGTAAACAAATGTGCTGTCTCTCGGGCTTTCTTGTTTCATTTACAGAGCATAGTCATAATAGGTTTAATGTGATTTTTAAGGGTCAGAAGATTTTCAGAATGGTAAGTGAATGTTAGTTTCGTCTTGGAGTCACCAGCTGCACTAGTCCCTGACGAGTCAGCCTGTCCTTTGAAGCCTGAAAGCCAGACATTGACTGTCTTTCATCTTTAGCTGTGAAAGCCCCAGCTGGCATTTTCTACCAATAGAAGAATATTTCATCTACATTAAAAATCTGTTGTTTCATCTATGTTGAAAATCTGTAGCCACTGTCATCAGTTTTCTTAGATCATTTGCTATCTTGCTGTAACTTTTATATCAGCACTTGCTTCTTTATTTTGCATTTCTATGTTATGGAAGTTGCTTCTTTTCTTAAACCTCATTAACCCAACATTTGTGTGTGCCAATAAAACTTTATTTATGGACACTAAATTTGAATATCATATAGTTTTCATGTGTTACGAAATACCATTCTTTTGAGTTTTTAAACAGCAGTTTGTATTAGTTTTTTAGGGCTGCTATAACAAATTAACACAAATTTGGTGGCTTTAGACAACAGAAATTTATCCTCTCTCAGTTCTTGAGGATAGAAGCCTGAAAGCAAGGTGTTGGCAGGGCCATGTTCCCTTCAGAGACTCCTTCTCCTGCCTCTTCCAGCTTCTGGTGGATCCCAGCAAGCCTTGGGATTCCTTGACTTACAGCTGCCTCAGTCTAATCTCTGCCTCTGTAATCACATGTTCTTGCTCCCCCTGTGTGTGTGTGACTTTGTTTCCAAATTCCCTTTTCTTTATTTTGTGAAGATACCACCATAAAGTCCTTGGATTTGGTGCTTACCTTAATGTACTATGACTCTACCTTAACTTGATTGCACCGACAGAGATCCTATTTTTAAATAAGGTCGCATTCACATGCCCCGGACTCCAATGTATCTTTTGTGGAGAGAGGATTCAACTTAATATATTATTTAAAAAGTTATAAAAATCATTGTTAGCTTGAGGTTCCTATGAAATAGGTGGTTCCGGGTGGCTCCTGTGGCTCTGTGGGTAGGGTGGCCCCATATAATGAGGGTGGCAGGTTCAAACCCAGCCCTGGCCAAACTGCAACAAAAAAATGGCTGGGCGTTGTGGTGGGTACCTGTAGTCCTAGCTACTCAGGAGGCTGAGGCAAGAGAATCACCTAAGCCCAGGAGTTGAAGGTCGCTGTGAGCTGTGTGATGCTACGGCACTCTACCGAGGGCGATAAAGTGAGACTCTGTCTCTAAAAAAAAAAAAGAAAAAGAAAAAGAAATAGGTGGCTGCCTTTTTATTTGTACTCAGAGTTGCCTTTTAATTTATACTCCATTAAAGATCTTTTCCTTATTGGGAGATAAGGTGGGAATTAACATTTATTGTGCCCTTACTGTCTTCCAGACATTTCACTGGGTGCATTGACATCTTTTACCTTAGTTAGTCTTCTAACAACCATATTAGGCAGATTATTATCACCAGCAGTTTATGAAACAAACTGAGAACAATATTTAAATTTAGTTGTTCAAGCTTTTATCTTATAGCAAGCAAATAGCAAATCCAGGATTTCAATTGGTACCTGAAACTGAGTGAGACGATAATTCTTTTTCTGTTCTGCTGTATCAGTGTATTTTCTATGATTGTAGTGACTTCATATAGCTTCTTGGAATAGCTCCATAATTTTTCATCTCTTTCTTTTGCTCTTTACTGGGATGATCTCATTACACAGTGTTTTACTAACTATTATTGTTGCTTAGGATTTATAAACAGAAACCAATTTGTTTAGCTTAAGATGAAAATAGGAATTAGGGGAAGGACATTTAGAAGGCTCACAGAATTGAAACGTGTTCGAAGCAGTCAAGTCTCAGGAAAAACTAGCACCAGGGCAACTACGAGAAACTCAGCAGTAGGACCTGTTATGTGACACTGCCAGTTAAGTAACTCAGCTGTATCATCCCCTTTCCTTCCACCTTGCCTTTGGAAGGGGAATCTTGTTGGCCTAGGTTGGATATAGCAGGTGGAGAGCAGCAAGGGAGAGGGGCATGGTCAAATGGGACCTCAAAATGTGCAACTCACATTTTGTCAATAAAACTTTTTGGATCAAATATGTTCATAAGGTTACTGTGGTACAGGGAGGCCAAGTGAGTAATCTTTGTTTACTACATACTGATGTTGTCATTCCTGATCATATACCGATGACAGTGACACATCTGAACTTAGGAACCTTTCCTCGAGAGCAGGTATATTCTCTCCTGCTCTTTCATGGCGTTTAGTTCCCGTTATTCTGTATGGTAAGGTCCCTCCCTTGCTTCTCCTTCTCTTTTTTTTTTCCTTCCTCCTTTCCCCCCATCTACCTTCCTCTTCCACTTCTGTTTTTCTCGCATTACACTGATTAGCTTTTCCAGGGCTGACATTTTATTTAGTCGTATTTATCTTCTAATGCTTGAAACAGAAACTGCTTTTAGGATAAATACTAATTTTGCTTCCTTGCTTTTGTGTTACTACTTCTTTAACTTCACTAGTAGAGAAGGCCTGCGGCTTGCCTGGCATCGTTCTAAATTTTGAGACCAGAACACAAATAAAATAGTCAATTCAGCTGTCTTTGTGGAATTTACATTCTAAAGGGAAAGCAGGATAATAATCAGATAAATGAATACATTAAAATATAAGTGTCAGATGTAGTAAGTGCCAGGGAGGAAATCAGCAAGGTTCTGTGCCAAGAGTGGCTGGTAAGGAGTAGAGAACCTGTTGGACTGGAAAGGCCTCTCTGAAGATGTGACATTGAGTGGCCCCTGAAAGACATGAAGGAGCTAGATCTTGAGAAAATCTACAAAAGTGTAGCAAATGGAAAGTAAATGGGCCTCTGCACGGGAACACGATGGTTCATTTGATTCATAGCTGAGGAGGCGTTATTGGCAAAAAGAATGGTATGAAATGAGGTTGCAAAGATGGACAAAAGGCAGATCATATTTAGGACATTGTGGGCCATCTTAGGGACTAGACTTTACTGATAACAGAAAACAATTGGAGATTTTCTTTTAAAAAGCAAAAAAGTGATATTATTTGATTGGTATTTTAAAAACAATTTCTAAGTCTAGCTGATTTGGAAGGAAGTAATTGTTTATATGGGAGATGGGCAGCAGATTTAGAAGCTAGGAAGCCAGTTCCTGGGCTACTGTGCAGATTGTAAGAGCGCCAGAAAATTTACCTATACATGTGTTATGAAATTCATTTAATTACCATTTATAGATTACTTAAATGAAGATAAATTTTGGTTAACTTCTAAAACTAATTTGTTTTACTATTTTAAAAAAGTAAATTTTGCAGTCTATACCTGGAACATACACCTTTTCTTCCCTGCCATTCTCACCTGTCCTTTTCCATTGTTTTCAACAATGTTTTCAGGAAACAATATTATTTGACTATACTGGCCTACTATATGGCATGCTCCAGTAGATTTTTACTTGTTTTAGTGAAAATAGTAGAATAATCTTTTTAATAACATATATTACCCTGAATTGCATCCCAAAGTACATTACTGAGTGGGAGACAAAGGGGTGAAATATATCAAGCATGACTTTGGCTATAATCTTGGAATATCCATGGGACTGTTCTAATGAACCGTCTTAGGAATCATGATTCAAAAAAGGTTGAGACCTTGTTTTCAAGATGAAGTCATTTATTTTTATCACAGTCAGAAACTATCTTTTAAATTTTGAACACTTATATGAAAGAGACTTGTTACTTTTAAAATGAGTTGCAAATATAGGGTACTTGTGATTTAATTCATAGGATCAATATAAATCTTTAGTGATCATTTTGAAAAATAATTATAATTCATATCTTTATCTTAAACATAATTATTGTGGCTGTCTCTTTAGAAGGCTAGACTGTTATGCCCAAGTACAAAAATGTATATTTATGTATATAGTAGCATTAAAAACATTCCTAAATTACTTTACTTTCATCAAATATTTTATAATCTTTTAATAGTTATGAGAATTATTCATCCTTTTAGTAAAACCTGACTGTTAGGAATGGTTATAATTAAAATAATTATATCATTTAACTTTTTAAAAAAAATTAGGATGCTATGTTCTTAATTTCTTTGGAAAGGATCGTTTTTACTAAAAAATGTATAAATTTAGAAGTGCAAAGGTCTTTTTTTTCATATACATATTATATGTATACACACACTTGCAAGAGAAAGGAACTCATTGATTATACCTAGAATGTGATGTTTTTTAAAAAACACTTTTTAAAACCATTTTTCATGTTAAAAATTGCTAATAAAATATAGTCCCCATGAAGCATAACTTATGCGTACTTACAGGTAGTAGAAGGAAACATTACATTTAAAGAAGGCTGGCTTTAATTACTAAGTAGGCATATATACTGTATGTGTTTATAAAATTTATGTTTGGATTCTGAATTCTTTTTAGAGTAATTTATGATGGAAATAAAAGTCAATAGCAGAGGCAAACTCATACAGGAAATGGTGAGAAATTGTGGCATTAGGGGGAATGATTAAGAATTGGAATATATTACATCCTTTTAAGAACACACATACAAGTGTAGAAAAAAAGGCTGAACTCATTTACAATAGATTTATTAACAGCCCCAGCATGGTAAGAAACAACATTGATTAAACAGTTTTGGATATTTGCCAAGTCCTGTTTACTTTTTTAAACCATAACAAGGTAATCTGGTTCCTTTTGACTTAAATAAGACAAAGAATTCAATATTGAGGCACTGTTTATAGGTTGTTAAACATTTCAGTTTGGTGTCCAAGGATAATGTTTAGCATTGTGTTCAATTAGTGTGACCTGACCAGTAGCAGCGCCAGATTCGTAAATGTCTCACTTCAATTAATGCAAAATACTAAGGGCTCCATTCATTCTGAGTTCCTTGCTCCATGGGTGCCAGCCGCACGGTCTCCATAAGCAGGCTGTTCTGTGAACTAATCAAGATTCATGGCCTCCAGGGTTTGTGGCACTGGCATTTTAGTCAGGTTTTCTTTTCATGAACTTCTTTGTTTTTTATCCCATTTTAAGTTATATGTATATATGGAAATGAACTTGTGTGATACCCTAATGTAGAGGTGTAAATGGGTAATTTGGTAGAATATACTGGAAAGTTATTAACTAATAGCACATTCAAACACAACTTTAGGCCAATTTAGAATGGGGGCCTTCAGTAGACTAAGTTTTCGTAAGAGGTCAATTAAAGATAGCCGCAACTTTTGTTTCTTTCTACTTGTGTTAGGGGCAGATGTTGGGAAAATGGAAAACAGGCAAATTTTTTGTTCGGTATTTTTTCACCTTTTTCAGTATCTCTGTTTCTAGTTCTGTTTCTCACCCAATCCTCATGCCCACACAGGTGCCTAACTTTGTAAGTTTCTTGTGTCCATAGATAGTTTCAACTTAATGCAAATATTTGTTATTGAATGAAGAAAAATTCTGACTTATCCAACAGAATATAAAAATGTAACTGTGTTCTGTGGTTTAAGGCACTGTGAGAGGAAATGAAGATCTGTTTTGATAGTGGGAGGAACTTTGAATGTTTCTTAAATCCAAATAGACAAATAAGTGCTGTGACAAGCAGATATGTTGGGTCTAGACTTGCACTTTGGCCACATCGTGTCCAGTTCCAGTTATTCTCTGAATTGGTTGCACAGATAATAGAAAAATTGCTATAGATACAGCAATTCGTGTGGTCTAGTGAAACTCTTTGCTTTTCAACCTTTCTTAATTTCCTTGATGATATTAGAGCTGGAAAACAAACAACAGGTTCCCTACGACACTTTGATGTCACGTGTCTTCCTGTCTTCTTTGTGCTGGTGTGTGCACGGGCATGTGTTATGTGCATCTGCCCCTGTGTGCTGCAAATCTCCCATTGCTTTGTGCTCCTCTGACTCTAGATCATTGCTCTTTTAACTCTTTGGATGCTATTTCTTTCTTGTGAGTTTTTGTTACTTGTAATCAGAGAATTTGGTAAAGACCAAAGCAAGTGCCTATGATTTTCTTGCTACTAAGAGGAGGTTTAGGAAAAGCTTTTGATTACTGAGTTACCACCACAAGTATGGCACTGTTAAGAAAGTAGTCAATAAATATTTGTTGAACTGTGAATAATTGCACTTTTAATTATCTTTAGATATTTCCAGTATACTTGAACTTTCTTTTGTTAACCCTAAGAAAAATATTATTAGGAAATGAGCTCTTGTCTATTGCTGATAGAAATGCCAGTTAGCATAACCACTTTAGAAAACAGATGGGTACTTTTAAATGAAGTTGAACATGCACAAATCCTGCATGGACTTTTCAGTCCATTTTTAAAGTATATTCTGTGTGGATTTGAAAATAATTTTTTTTAGTGCAATGCTCTATAAAAATCATTAGGTCAGGTCAATGGGTGTTCTCCAGGCTTATATCTTTACAGCTTTTCCTCTTTACTTTTCTATAGAATGTTGTGGAGGGGTATTGGAATTTCTACCTATAACTGTGGATTTATTGTCTTTGTCTTATCAATTTTTGATTTATGTATTTTGAATTTTTTGTTTATTTCTTTGCTTTTAAGATAGAGTTTTATTCTATTGTCCTAGCTAGGGTGTAGTGGCATCATCATAGCTCACTACACACTCTCACTCCTGAGCTCAGCAATCCTCTTGTTTAAGCCTCCTGAGTGGCTGGGACTATAAGCGTGTGTCACCATGCATGTAGAGACAGGGTCTCACTCTTGCTCAGGCTAGTCTCAAACCTCAGCTGATTCTCTTGCTTCAGCCTTGCAGAGTGCTGGGATTATAGGCATGAGCCGCTGTACCCAGCTTTGATTCATGTATTTTGAAGCAAGCCCTGTTTTTAGATGCATAAACATGTAAGCTTTTTATCTTTTCTTTGTAAATGACCCTTTTATTATTACGGAATAACCTTTATCTCTGGCATTATATGTCTACATCTAAAAAAAAAGCATTGACAGAAGAGAAATAGGGTTAATATTATTGATTTATTTAAGCCAGAATGTCCTTACAAGAGATGGTGAATTGTCTAAACAAAATAGGCCTTTGTTAGAATAGAGGAAGGAAGGGGAGGAAAGGAGAGGGATGTCATATAGTCAGTCAACAATTATTTAATACTTATGCTAAAATATGATAGTTTAAATGAAAGGCCAAAGTTGGGCTGGGTTGGTTGCTCACATTGTGATCCTAGCATTCTGGCAGGCTGATGCAGGAGGATCTCTTGAACGTGGGACTTTGAGACCAGTCCGAGACCCTGTCTTTACTAAAAGTAGAAAAACTAGCCAGGTGTTGTGGCAGCTACTTGGGAGGCTGAGGCAAGAGGATTTACTTGAGCACAAGACTTTGAGGTTGCTGTGAGCTATGATGATACCACAGTACTCTACCCAAGATGACAGAGAGAAACTCTGTCTCAGAAAAAAAGAAAGAAAAGAAAGGTCAAATTTGGATGTAGTTATTTATTTTCCACTTTCAAATTTAAAGTTAAAAAGACTCAATTATTAAAATATTTGATATTACCCCAGGTCTGTTGGAAGAGTGACTCAACCTTTTTGTTTGGAATCTAACTCTAAATCTCAGTATTTGTTAGGGTTTTTTTTGGCTGTTACCATTGTTTGTTTTGACTCTAAGTGTAAGAAGATAGCATTGTGGGTAAGAAAAACCTCATCCTTTCCTTTTGTTGAGTTTTTTTTATGTTAAAAGAAGAACAGCAGAACATAATGTAGTGTATTATTACGTCATGTCACTGTGGATAGAACATGACAGAACGTATGTTTACAGAAAAAGACTCTTCTTTATAGCCAGATGACGACTACTCTCAATTTGGAAATAGAACATCTGCTTATCATTTAAATTCCTGGATAACGTACCAACCCACATCTGTAAACAGAATTAACATTCTTCATTACCTTAAAACCACTGTGAAGGTCCACTTTCTCCATATGTAATGCATATTTCCTGTATTCTGAATGAAAACAGATTATAACATTTATTATGTCTCAAAAGACCAAGTTGATTTCAAGAACAAAAAAGACTATTGAAATATACTTTCAGCAATTCTAATTTCTGTAATACAGTTTGGGACATAATTGTTCACACTTTGGTCGACCACATGCCTCTAAATGATCAGTGAATAAGCTCCCACTTGACATATTCCAAACAACTACTTAGTCATTAGATCTTACGTCTTTCATTCATTCAACTTTTATTAAGTGTTTGTTAGGTATAGTTACAATGCATGAGACATAAACTACAGTCTAGTGAGAATTTTGGATGACGAGTAAGTATATTCTATGATGAACCGTTGAAGGAGAAGAAGGGTTTAGATGACTCTTTTGCTTGGACAAATGGTGGTTGGAAACACAGGTATAAGAGCATTCACTTGCAAGTAAAGGTAAGATTGGTATTATCTGTTTGCTGACTTCCAAGTTTCTATATATATAGTGCTTATTTTCCTTAATTATCAAGTTAAGTGCATACAAGAGCAATTATTCTTAATTGGTGATATGTGTAGAATTTTGTATGGAATCCAGAGTTTTTATAACAATTTAATTTTCTTAGATTTCTAGTCTATCTATGAGTATGACGTACGGACTCTGTTTTTTCTTTCCTGGATTATCGATTTCTAATATTTATTATTGACTTTAATATTTCTGATAATTTTCTGCTGCTTTGATCACTTTCCACCTCTGCCTTGAATTTAGGTAAATTTATGAATTTTATATGAATTTAAGATAAAGATGAATTTATGAATCTATGTATAAATCACATAAGTCTGTGTTTAAAGCATGTGTCTCTAAATTTCTGTTAGGATAATGCCTAGGTTTTTCCTAATGATTAGTGGGAATTAAATTACCACTTGCTGAGAGCTACTTATGTGTGAGACTAGGGAGGGCGAGAAGTTGTGTTCCCTTTTTAAAAAACAGTTTCATTTCTGTTTAATTAACATCGCCTTTTTTAAGTTTATAACTTGATGAGTTTTGGCGAATGTTTATAGTCATATGATTTATACCCACAAGCAAGCTGTCTCTTCCCTAGAATGTCCCTCTTTCTACTCGCAGTCAGTTTCCTTACCCCATAACCTATGTCTTACGCATCACTAATATTCTTTCTTTTTCACTGTAATTTTGACTCCTGCTCATTTAAATGGACACAAATTTTCATTTCTCCTGGAAGATATTTGGAGATAGAATTGCTAGGCCTTATGATAAGCGTATGTTTACCTTTATAAGAAACTGCCAGTTGTTTTCCAAAGTGACTGTACCATTTTGTGTTCCCATTAGCAATGCATGAGAGTTCCAGTGCCTCCATATTTTCACTGTTGTGTGCAATTGTCATTCTTCTTACTTTTATCCATTTATGTGTTGAGTAGCACTTCATCTTAGTTTTAATTTGCATTTCTCTAAAGACTAATGATGTTGAACATCTTTTTCACTTTTTTTGCTATTCATACATGTGTATGTGTAACGAACTGCTCAAAATGGTAGCGTCTAAAAACAATAGTATTTATTAATTACATTATTATTATTATTTTTGAGGCAGAGTCTCACTGTGTTACCCTTGTTAGAGTGCTATGGTGTTATAGCTCACAGCCACTTCAGACTCTTGGGCTTAAGCTATTCTCTTGCCTTGGCCTCCCAAGTAGCTGGGACTACAGGTGCCTGCCACAATGCCCAGCTATTTTTTGTTACAGTTGTAACCTTGTTGTTTAGCAGGCCTGGTCTGGACTCCAACCCACCATGTTTGGTGCATGAGGCTGACATTATAACCACTGTGCTATGGGCAGAAAGCCATTTTTTTTTTTTTTTTTGAGATAGAGTCTCAAGCTGTCACCCTAGGTAGAGTGCTGTGGCGTCATAGCTTGCAGCAACCTCCAACTCGGGCTAAAGCTGTCCTCTTGCCTCAGTTTTTCTATTTTTAGTAGAGACAGGAGAGCTGGGAGGAGGAGGCCTTGCTTTTTTACTCAGGCTGGTCTCAAACTTGTGAGCTCAAGCAGTCCACCTGCCTCAGCCTCCCAGAAGGCTAGGATTACAGGCTGAGCCACACCACACCCTGCCAATTGTATTTATTTTGCACTAATCTGTAGTTGGAAATGGTTTGCCCTGAATAGCCCATTACTGTTCACCTGACATCAGCTGGTGCAGCTTAAAACTGATGTCTGGAATCATATGGAGACTCAGTTATATGACTGGCACCTGATCATGGGATGCTCAAATGGCTGTGCTTTAGATGAGCAGGGACACCTCTTTGTATTCCGTGGTGTTTCTCTAGCAGCATGATTTCAAAGTAGTTGGACTTCCATAGTGGATGAGGGCTCCAGAGGGACGTGTCCAAAGAAATTGAGGACCAGTCAGAAATCATTTTGTCTTTTATGTCTTAATCTCAATCACCTTCACTTTTCTACCTCATTTTGTTTGTTATACATGGTGGTTATAAAAGGAGTTTCAAGGGTTCCAGGTTCAAGGAGAGAGAACATCTATGGAGCCTCAATATCACATTTTAAGAAGTATTGTGGGATGGAATATAGTATTGGTATGGTTGTCTTTGGGCAGTACAGTTTGCAATGATGAATTTTTTTCTTTAATGTTTTATTCTTTCTTTTCTCTGTATTGTAAGATATCTTTGCCTACAACAAAATCATATTTTCTCCAGTGTTTATTTCCAGAAGTTTTATGACTTCACCTCCAGTACTTAAGCCTCTGATTTATTTTGGGTTAGTTTTTGTGTATTGAATGAGATGTGGGTTGAGGTTCATACATTTCCATTTGGATATTTGTTTCAGCTCCCTTGGTTGAAAAAGACTAGTTTTTCTCCATTGAAAGAAAGTCAAATGGACATAGAGTTGTAGAAAGTCATATGGACACAGAGTTGCTGGGTCTATTTCTGAATTCTAACTTTGTGTCAATACTCAATTCTATCTTGATTACTTGAAGCTTTACAGTAAGTCTTCGAATGATTAAGTCTGCCAATTTTGTTCTTTTTTAACTTTTGACTACTTTGTATCCTTCACAATTTAATACACATTTTATAATCAGATTGGCAGTTTCTACAGGTCTATAAGAATGCCTGCTAAGGTTTTCTTTCTTTTTATTTTATTTTTCTTTTCTTTGTTTTTTGACAGGGTCTTCCTATGTTGCCCAGTCTAGATTGCAGTGGTGCAATCATAGCTCTCTGCAACCTCAGACTTCTAGACTCAAGCAATCTTCGTGGCTCAGCCTCCCATGTAGCTAATACTATAGACACATGCCACCATACCCGTTAATTTTTTATTTTATTGTATATGGTAGATATGGGATCTCACTATATTTTCCAGGCTGGTCTCAAACTCCTGGCCACAAGCGATCTTCCTGCCTCAGTTTCTGAAAGTGCTAGGATTATAGGAGTGAGCCACCTCATCTGGTTATGTTAGATTTTGATTGGTATTGGTTTAACTTTATGAACATTTGAGGAGATTTGGGAATATTGAATCTTCCTGTTTATGAACATGGTACGTTTTCTCCATTTATTTTAGGTTCTTAATTTCTCACAACCTTGTGAGAATCTTGTCCAAATCTTGTACTTCTTTTATTAAGTTTATCCCTAAATGTTTAATATGTTTGTATTCAGATGAAAATGGTTTTTAAAAAATTTTATTTTCTAATCATTCTTTCCTAGGAAACAATTGAGTATTGAATATTTTATGCCCTTGATGAAATGCTTAAGACTAGATCACTTTCTTATAAACTTAAGATTTTCTTACCTATATAGTCATGTCCTGTGTACATTTGGAGAGTTTAACTTCTTTTCAAATGTATATCCCTTTAATATCTTTTTCATGTTTTATTTCACTGGGTAGGGTATCCATAAGAATATAAAATGGAAGTGGTGAGAGTGGCCATCTTGATAGGTATTTCATAATTATCCTTTATCAGATTGAAGAAGTACCATTCTATATCAGAATCTACTCTGCAGGAAAAAAAAAACATTTATTGTACATGATGCTCCCATCTGTGCTGCTTTATGTCAGTTTTTCATTTGTAATGAGGAAAGTGTTACTTTCAACCTCTACTTTGAAATAAACTTTGGAATTCAGTCCATCTCACTATAGTGTTATACTGTATATACTTTGTATGTGTATGTCTGTTTTTTGACCGCTTTCAAGATCTTTTCTTTCTTTCTTTTTTTTTTTTAATTGAATGGTAACTATATACATTAACGCACTTCTGGGGTACAGTGTGGTGTTTTCACAAACAATCCAAAACACTTCCATCAAACTAGTTAACATAGCCTTCATGTCATTTTCTCAGTTATTGCTTTAAAATGTTCATATTCTGCTCATAGAAAGATTCACTTGTACCGTTGTAAGATGAACCACAGAAGTGAACCCTCGAATCCCCCTCCCTCCACCCATTCCCCCCTCCCATGAACTTGTCTTTAGGAAGGTAACAAGGCAGCAAAATGCAAGGAAGATTGCAGAGAGGCTGGGCACAAGAAGTCAGGCAGTGCTTTGCAAGCTGTTGAGGGCCTGAGTTAATCAGGTTTATGGGAACAGAGAAAACAAGAGCAAGAGATCTTACAGGATCAAGAGGCTCTGATGATATGTTGAATCTGGGGAGCAAATGAACAGGGGCAGGTGAATAGCCATGTCCAGGAGATGCGGGGGCGGGGGTTGTGCAGGGAGCCCGGACATCAGGAAAGAAGAGACAGGATAGGAATTAGAGCCTAGAAGCAGTTTAGAGGGAGAAGGAGATCCAGGCCCAGAGACAGGTGAAGAACGTCTTTCCCTCTCCCAAGCATGGCAGTTAGTTAGCCTTGGAGGAAACCCAACAAGAGGAAAGGCATCATACCCTCTAGTTCCGACAAAACAGAAAGTACGCTAGGGCTCCTATCAGAGCCACACCGGCCAGCGCTCCAATCACGATGCCAGCAATGCCTCCCGCGGAGAGTCCTGACGCTGGAGCAGCTGCATGGGAAGAGAAGAGAAGGAAGGAAGGTGAAATTATTTTACAGTGGAGGTCCCCTGGGAAACAACTCTCAGCATGAAGTACTCTCTACTTGTTCCTTCAAGGAGTTCTTTTGTGTGTGTGGTGGGGAGAAAAGCTGCTGGGAGGTGATTAGCCAACTACATCCTTGCCATTTTTTTCTGCAGTTCCTCCTGGCCTTTGTGCACTCAGACATTTTTGAAGGCTTTGAAATGTGAGAAAAACTCACTGAATTTTGTATGTTGTTACAACTTTCTCTGTGGTTGCATTTTTTCCTCAGTATCTCAGATCCATGAGTATGAGCCTCTCAAGTCTCTATGGTAAGGATTTAGTTGACAGAAGGCCCAGGCCGGTGCACTCTGAGTTCACCACCTCCTTTGTGCAACAGAGTCCTCACTTCCCATGGGCTCACACAGAGGTGTGAAGGCCCAATTCCCCCACACTCTGTTTTTCTGTGCTGGGTGACTGTCTCGAGGACTCCCCATCAGCCTGGCAGAAACTCCCTTAGAACCACACCACAACCTGACACTTCCTTCTATTTCTCCCTCTGGAGAAAGGACTGAGGACTCTCCCAGGCTCCTCCCACTCTTGCCTGGCTCTCACTCACGAGCATTTTGCCCAATAAATTATCTTGCATATGTCATCCCATCATGACTGTATTTCAGGGGAGGAAAACAAAAGTACCAGGCTTGAGAATTTGTGCTTAGCTCCTATATTTTCTCCTCTTGTATTTAGTCAGTAACCATGTTCCAGTGGGTTTTTGTGTAATCCCCCCTTTTCTCTCTTTTTCTCATTCGTATACACTCACATACAGAGGGTGTTAAAAAATATACACACATTTTAGGAAAGGAAAAAACTATTAAATTTGTAATATTCAATATATACCCATAATAAAGATGAATAAAAGTCACATTGAGCACCTCTTATAATTGTAGAAGTCAAATGTGACTTGAGTATTTTGAAGAACCACATTCTCCAAAAAAGATAAACAAAATTGGTAATCTTTACCGCAATTGACTAAGAAAAAAAGAGAGAAGATTCAAATTACTAAAATCAGAAATGAAACTGAAGACGTACTACCCATTCAACAGAAATGATAAGGATTAATAGAGTACTAGGGATAATTTTTGCCAACAAATTGGATAACAAGATGAAATGGGAAAATTCCTAGATATATGAATCCTTCCAAGATGGAATCATGAAGAAACGGGAAATCTGAATAGACCTACAACTAGTAAGGAGATTAAATCAATAAGAACATTTGACAAAATTCAACATTTTTTTTATAATGAAAACCATCAAAGTATGAATAGAAGGAAACTACCTCAATGTAATAAAGGTAACATATGAAAAGCCCACAGGGAACATCATCAACTCAATGGTAAAAGACAGACAGCTTTCCTTTAAGATAGGAACAAGACCAGGATGCCTGGTTTTGCCACTTCTTTTCACCATAGTATTGAAATACCTAGCCAGAGAAGTTAGGCAAAGGGAGAAAAGGACATCCAAATTGGAAAGAAGAAGTACAATTGTCTCTGGTCACAGATGTCATGAACACATATCTAGAAAATGCTAATAATCTTTTTTGAAAGATATTAGAATTAATACGTTCACCAAAGCTGCAGGATACAAAACCAACAGGCAAAAATCAATTGTATTACTATACCTTAGCAATGAACAATATGAAATGAAATTTTAAAAAATTCAATTTACATTATTGTAGAAAAGAATAAAGTACTTAGCAATAAATTTAACTGAGGAGGTGAAAGAATTATATCCTGAAAACAAGACATTGCCAAAAGAAATAGAAGAAGATGTAAATAAATGGAAAAATATTTTATTTTCATGGGTTGAAAGACTTATTAGTGTGACAACACCATCCAAAGTGATCTGCAGAATTAATGTGAACCCTATCAGAATGCCAGAGACATTTTTTGAAGAAATATAAAAATGTATATTAAAATTCATGTGGAATCTCAGGGATTCTGAATAGCCAAAACAATCTTGAAAAAGGAGAAAAAAGCTGGTGAGCTCATGCCCTGATTTCCAAATTTACTACCAAGCCACATCAATACCATGTGGCACAGACATAGAAACCAGTGAACTAGAATATAGAGCCCAGAAGTAAGTAGTGGTACATACAGCGGAACATTTTTGACAAGGGTGTCAAGACTATTCAATGGGGAAAGGACAGTCTTTTCAACAAATGATACTGGGAAACTGAATGTACATGTTAAAGGACGAGTTGATTCTTGACCTGCCACCGTGTACAGAAATTAACAAAAGATAGATCACACACTTAAATGTAAGCACTAAAACCATAAAACTCTCAGAAGAAAACATAGGGTAAAGGCTTCATGACATTGAATTTGGCAATGATTTCTTGACTATGACACCAAAAGCACAGGCAACAAAAGAAAAAGTAGATAAGCTAGGCTTTGTGAAAATTAGAAACATTTGTACGTTAAAGGACACAGTCGATAAAGGGAAGAGGCAACCCATGGATTGGGAAAAAATATCTGCAAATGATATAGCTGATAATTAATTTCAGATTAATTTCCAGAATATATAAAGAACTATAACAAGTCAATAACAACAAAAATCCAATTAAAAATGGGTAAAGGGGGCAGCACCTGTGGCTCAGTGGGTTGGGTGCCAGCCCCATATACTGAAGGTAGTGGGTTCAAACCCAGCCCCGGCCAAATTGCAACAAAAAAATACCTGGGCGTTGTGGTGGGTGCCTGTAGTCCCAGCTACTCAGGAGGCTGAGGCAAGAGAATTGCCTAAGCCTAGGAGTTGGAGGTTGCTGTGAGCAATGTGAGGCCATGGCACTCTACTGAGGATGATAAAGTGAGACTATGTCTCCACAGAAAAAAAATGGGTAAAGGACTAAAAGATGGAGTGATCATGAGGGACACAGGTGCATGTGGAACAGGCTGTTCACCCCTCAGAATGCACTGGTCTGCCCTGCTCCCCTGGGAAGGTCCCAGGGATCAAATCATATATCTGATGATTAACTTCAGGTTAATATCCAGAATATATAAAGAACTATTGCAAGTCAACAACAATTGAAAAATGGGTAAAAGACTAAAGAAGACATTTCTTCAAGGAATGTATACAAATGGCTAATAAAGACATGAAAAGATGCTCAAGGCCACTAATACTTAGGGACATACAAATCAAAACCACAGTGGCATTAGACTTCACATACATTAGGATGGCTTTGATAAGAAAAGAAACCACAGGTGTTCTTGAGGAGCTGGAAAAATTGGAATTCTTGGCCATTGCTGGTGAGAATGTAAAATGGCCATTGTGGAAAATGATACAAAAATTGTTCAATAAAATTAAACAAAGAATTACTATTCTTTACTAGTAAATTTTGATTACCAGTGGATTCAGAAATTCTACTTCTGGGCTCGGTGCCTGTGGCTCAAGTGGCTAAGGCGCCAGCCACATACACCTAAGGTGACGGGTTTGAATCCAGCCTGGGCCCACCGAAACAACAATGACAGCTGCAACCAAAACATAGCCGGGCATTGTGGTGGGTGCCTGTGGTCTCAGTTACTTGGGAGGCTGAGGCAGAAGACTCGCTTGAGCCCAGGAGTTGGAGGTTGCTGTGAGCTGTGATGCCACAGCACTCTACCCAGGGGGACAGCTTGAGGCTCTGTCTCAAAAAAAAAGAAAGAACTTCCACTTCTGGCCAAATATTCAAAATAACTAAACACAAGAATTCAAAGAGTATTGGTGCACCCATGTTCACAGCACCGTTATTCACAGTAGCCAGATTGTGTACACAATTTAAAAGGCATCCAATGATAAGTGGGTAGGCAAAATGAGGTGTATCCACACAACAGAATGTTCAGTCCTAACAAGGAATCCAATTTTGATAACATTCTACACATGGATGAACCTTGAAGACATTATGCTAAGTAAAATAAGAAAAACACATATGCTTCCATTTATGTGAGGTACACTGAATAGTTGACTACATAGGGACAGAAAGTAGACTAGGATGAAGGACTCTGGGGAGGAGTAGAGAGTTATTAGGGTTTACAGAGGTTTAATGTGGTAAGATGAAAAAGTTCAGGAAAAGGATAGTGGTGATAGTTATGCAAAACTACAAATATACTTAATAACACACAACTGTTCTGTTAAAAATGGTTAAGATGCGATTTTGCCATGTAATTTCACCACTACACATGCGTCTAGTGGCTAATGGAGTCAGAGCACAGCTGGTCACTGGGCAAGCCGGGAACAAAGCAGAGGTCCAGAGCTCCGAGCTGTTCATCCCTCCTCTGAGGGGGTTTCATCTTCTCATTTGGGGAAAACCAATGTGAACCTATTTCAAAACTTCCCATGTTCCTGGTAGCTCATAGGGAAGGTAAAAGAAGCAACAAACAAACAAACAACAGCAGATGACAGAGTTAATGTGTAGGGACAGAGAGAAGCCACTTGGCCTTGAGGACCTTTGCTTCTCACCCCTCTGTGAGGTCCTCCCATGAGGTGGGGTTCTCCGGGGCTGTGAGGACCCCTTCCCC
>CAUYTI010065488.1:0-19999 GCA_963575145.1 Galago senegalensis
GTTCCGAGTCTCAACTGGGTCCCTTCAGGGTAGTAAACTTCCCTGTTGGCAGCTCTCACTCGTGGAGTGGGAGAATAGGTCCTCAGTTTATCGGTGGTCTGTAGGAGACTTGGAGGAGCGGTTGAAGAGGAAACAAAGGAAAAGCACACCTTTCTTGGGGGAGGGGATGACGCTATTCCTTTGGAGAGATTTATGTACCTGTGGAGCGTCCTCTAGAAGTCTCTGTCTGTCTCAGAAGAGGTGTTCTGCTGGTATCAGGACACTTCCTGAGACCTCTTCTTTCTCAGCTGGGTTCCCAGTTTTCGACTTTGTTGGGTGTTTCTCCAGACTTTATCCTTTCCTCTGAACAGGAGCTTCTGTCGGAGGCTGGTGCCTGTCAGCCATCTTGACCACTCCCCTCCCATAGTAGTTCCTTTATCCTGGCTATTTTTTTTTTTTATTGTAGTTGTCATTGTTGTTTAGCAGGTCCTGGCCAGGCTCAAACTTACCAGCCCTGCTGTATATGGCTGGTGCTGTAACCACTGAGCTATGGGCGCTGAGCCGGGGGCATTTATTTTGATTCTTTTCGCTACCTACCATTAAATGTTATTGTTCCCAAGGACTTTGCCCATGCCCTACGAAGCTTTTTGCTGCCCAGCCTTTTCTTGGGTATTCTTATTTCCTCTTATAGCTTCTTGTACCACCTATTTGTTAGTGGCTTCTGCTTCCATATCAGTAATTCAGTCCTCTCACCGGAGGTTCATACTTGTGTATATAGGTTTTCCTGCTGGTTATCTTTACCTTAATTTATTTGATACCTTATCTTGTTCCAGAAAGGATATAAAGAAATTCACAAGTGTTTGAAGATAGAGCAAGATGTCATGTATTAAAAGTTGAGAAGAAAGAAAACTAAGTGTATGGATATAAAGAAGAGCCGTGAGAGTACCAGAAAATGCACACCAGAAAAATCTGTTTAGAGCTGCTGATAGCTAGGACATGTGTTGCTATTCCTTTCTTCCTTATACTCACAGCAGACATTGGAAAATTACTATGTTTATGTTCACTGAGCTCAACCTCAGAATAGCACCCATAAGAAATAATTTAGGTTGAACATCCCTAATGCTTCAAAATCCCAAAATTTTGAGCGCCAATATGATACTCAAACGGGAATTACTTATTAGAATTTTAGATTTTGGATTTTTGGATTAAGGATGCTCCATTGCTAAATATAATATACATACTTCCAAATCAGAAAAAAATGCAAAATTTGAAATACTTCTGGTTCCAATATTTTGGATAAGGGATACTTAACCTGTATTGATTGATCAGAGCTGGCATGTAAAAACAAGACTATTTGCCATCCCTGATGAATACATTTTATGTATTCATATGTGAATTTACCACTAGGTTAGCTCTAATCTTTCTTCCAAATCATTAAAAAGTGAAGTGTAGTCTATTAACACAAACCATTATCTTTAAGGTAAAAAGCAGGCTGGTTAGGACAAGCACAGTTTTTTTTTTTTTGTTTGTTTGTTTTTTTGAGACAGAGTCTTACTATATCATGCTTGTCGTCCTCAGCATCGTCAGACTCTTGGGCTTAAGTGATTTTCTTACCTCAGCCTCCCAAATAGCTGGGACTACAGGCGCCCCCAACAATGCCTGGCTGTTTTTTTGTTGTAGTTGTCACTGTTGTCTTTAGCAGGCCCAGGCCGGGGTTGAACCCAGTGTATGTGGCTGGGGTCCTATTCACAGGCCCCAAGCCATATTTTCTTATGTTTTTTAATTGTGGAAAGTTTTACATGCATAAAAAGGATAATGAAATACCTATACTTTTCAACCAATTCAACTGTTAACATTTAAGCACAGCTATTCATGCTAAGAAGACTTAAGGCCCTCAAAAAGAGGTAACTATATGTCTCAAGTTATCTCACACTTAAAAAACAAAAATAGCTAACACTTGTGAAGTTCTTACTATGTACCAGATACTTTGTAAGTATTTAATCAATTTAATTCTTATAGTAGTCTTTTATGAGGAAGGTAAAACAAAGAGAAACTAAGTAATTTGTGTACAATCCCATGGCCAGTAAGAATTGGTCCAAGAATTCAAACGTAGGCAGTCTGCTTCCAGAATGCTCATTCTTTATCACTGTACTATTTCTCTGGCCCTCATCCAACGGGCTCTTCTAGTCACTTGTGCCAACAACTTTGTAGTCTTCTTTAACTCTTTTAACTTCCTTCTCTCCTAGTACATTATCCAGTCTTGCCTTTCTTATTATCTTATGAGCTCTCAAATTTTTCTTCTCTCTCTTGAACTGTTGTGCGAGTTCCGGATCTCATCTTTTACTGACCTGGCTCAACAGCCTTCAAACTTAGTATCTTCAGTTTTTTTTTTTTTTTTTGGTCTTGATAGGACATAGGTTTGAAGACTCTGTTGGAGTTCAATCAGGCAAACAAAAGCTGGATGAATTCCATTTATGAAGTTTTAATGCAGGAACTTAAAGCATTCATATTCATTGGAAGGTCTAGGAGAACAAAGGTTAGAGAAACAGTCATTACTTTTCATCCACTTCATCAGAATTTGCGTAGGAGTTGTTGGGTTTCTCAAGAATCTGTGGACTCTCACCTATGGTTATAGTCTGAAGCAGGAACACGAATAATTCTCAAAAAGCTCACTTGGAAACTGCTTCTAACCTTTAACTGGCTTTAGGGAATAATGGCTTCTCTGTTTTTGTCTTCCATATCTCTTTAAAGTGTCTCTTACTGTCTGTCATTCTATGCTGAAACTCGAAGGGGAAAGGAACTCTAGAAATGTAGCTTCTGGCTTCTTTAGTGGAGTAATGGTAATACTGAAACTGAAAATTCACAAGGATAGGCCCATTCTTCCCATTGCCCACATTAGTGATTCACAGTTTTCAGAACAAATTTGAAGACATCACATTACTTAACTTCAAATGATACTACAATGCTTTAATAACCAAAATGGTATGGTACCGGTATAAAAGTAGATACATGGATCAGTGGAACAGAATAGCAAATGAACCCTGAAATAAAACCATACACTTGTAGCCACAGCTTATCTTTGACAAAGTGTACAAAATATACGTTGGGGAAAGGACACCTTATTCCCCATGTGGCTGGGGACACTAGAGAGCCACATGCAGAAGGAAACTAGCTTACTATTTCTCACCATATACAAAAATTAACTCTTGTCCATTAAAGACTTAAATGGAAGACCTGACACCATAAAAATTTAGAAGAAAACTTTGGAAAAACTCTTCTAGTCCTTGGTCTAGACAAATAATTTATGACTCAGGCCCCAAAAGCAAATGCAGCAGTAACAAAGAAAGGGACTTTATTAAACTAAAAGTTTTCTGCCCAGCAAAAGAAGTGATCAACAGAGTAAATAGATAACCTACAGTGTGGGAGAATATATTTTAAAACTCTACTTCTGACAGATACTGAGAATCTATAAGGATCTCAAATAAGCAAGAAAAAAAATCCTCATTAGTAAGTGGGCAAAAGTCATGAATAGACATTTTTCTAAAGAAGGTATACAAATGACCTACAAATGTGAAAAAATACTCAACATCACTAATCATTAAGGAAAGGCAAATTTAAAACTACAATGAGCTGTTACCTTATTCCTGTTAAAATGGCTTTTATTAAAAATTCCCCAAACCAGGCAGGCAGGGCGCTGGCCACATACACCCAGGCTGGCGGGTTTGAACCCAGCCTGGGCCTGCTAAACGACAACTGCAACCAAAAATAGGTGGGCGTTGTGGCATGCGCCTGTAGTCCCAGCTACTTGGGAGGCTGAGGCAAGAGAATCGCTTAAGCCCAAGAGTTTGAGATTGCTGTGAGCTGTGATGCTGCGGCACTCTACTGAGGGCAATATAGTGAGATGCTGTCTCAAAAAAAAAAAAAAGTCCTTAACAATAGATGCTGGTGTGGATACAGAGAGAAGGGAATGCTTCCAAATTCTTGATGGGACTGTAACCTCTGTGGAAAACAGTATGGAGATTTCTCAAAGAACTTAAAAGTAGACCTACCAGTTCGATCCAGCAGTCTCACTACTGGATATCTACTCCAAGGAAAAGAAGTCATTTTATCAAAAAGAACACCTGCACTCAATTGTTTATTGTTGCACAGTTGAGAGTTGCAAACATATGACATCAACCTAAGTGTCTATCGTTTCACGAGTAGATTAACAAAATTTCTTATATGTATAACAAATTTTGTATACCATGGAGTACTATTCAGCCATTAAAAGGATGAATTAATGCCTTTGCAGCAATTTGGGAGGAACTGGGGGCCATTATTCCAAGCATAGTATTTTAAGAAGGGAAAAAACAAACACTACATGCACTCCCTAATAAATTGGAACTAACAGATGGGCATATTAGTGCACAGAGGGAAGTAAAAATCATAGGAAATCAAACAGGTAAAGCGGGGAAGGGAAGAGGCAAATACCCACCTAATTGGTATACTGAACACTGGGTGATGGGCACATTTACAGCCCTGATCCAAACCATGTATCATAAATATTTGTATCCTCTTAATACTTTGAAATAAAAAGAAAGATGACATACCATCTGAACTCAGTTGAAATGGCTTTTTTTTTTTTTTTTGAGACAGACTCTCACTTTGTTGCCCCAGGCTAGAGTGCCATAGCATCAACCTACCTCACAGCAGCCTCCAACTCCTGGGCTCAAGGTAGCCTCCTGCCTTAGTCTCCTGAATAGCTGAGACTACAAGCACCCCCCCACAGTGCACAGCTAATTTTTTTTTTTTAAAGTAGAGATAAGATCTCTTGCTCAAGCTGGTTTTGAACTTCTGAGCTCCAGTAATCCTCCTGCCATGGCCTTCCAGAGTGCTAGGATTATAAACATGAGCTTTTATCAAAAAGACAGGCAGAGGCAGCACCTGTGGCTCAGCAGGGAGGGCACCAGCCCCAGCCAAACTGCAAAAAAAAAAAAAAAAAAAAGCCAGGCATTGTGGCAGGTGCCTGTAGTGCCAGGTACTCGGGAGGCTGAGGCAAGAGAATCGCCTAAGTCCAGGAGTTGGAGGTTGCTGTGAGCTGTGATGCTACAGCACTCTACTGAGCGTGATAAAGTAAGACTCTGTCTCAAAAATAAATAAATAAAGACAGGCAATAATGAATACTGATGAGGACATGGATAAAGGGGAACCTTTATGCACTGTTGGTGGGAATGTAAATTAGTAAAACCACTATGAAGAACACTGTAGAGGTTCCTTAAAAAATTAAAAATGGAACTATCTTATGACCCAGTAATCCCACCACTGGGTATCAACCCTAAGGAAAAATAGACACTTGCCAATGCACCAACAGAAACTGCCCAAGGATTACAGTCTTTGTAGCCTGACTACCTCGCAAATCTAGTCTAAACCCCTGGATGCTTTTTGTCAGCTTGTGGTCGTGGGTAGCTGGAACTTAGGAAGTCAGGTTTCTGGGTAGAGAGGGATTTCCCTCCATGGGTACTGGCAGAATTCTGCCCTGTGTTGTGTTCCTTGTGCCAGAGTGGCCCTGGGTTTGTTTCAGTGCATTGCTCCACAAATTGTTGAATTTGGTGATCATCACTGCAGATTCTTTTGGCCATCTTGCTCTGCCTAGGGCCCTGTTGTTATTTTAGTGTACTCCTTTTACTTATTTAAAAAACAAAATGCTAACTGTAAAACAGCTTCTGGCAGATCCTTCAGGAGGCATTCCAAAAGAAGGCATTGTTATCATAGAAGGTGTCAGCTCACTGAGTGTTATTGCCCCTGACTTTCACTGGGACAAGATTTGGAGGTAGAAGACAGTGATATTGATAATCTGGATCCTTGTAGACTAACGTATATATTTATGTCTTAGTTTCTAACACAAACATTTAAAAAGTTACAAAAACAATGAAAGTTTAAGAATAGAAAATAACTTATGGAGTAAAAATATGAAGAAAGTTATTTTTTGCTGTACAATGTGCTTATGTTTTATGGCAAGTGTTATCACCATAGAATAAAAAGCTAAAAAAATTAAAAAGTTTATAAAGTAAAAAAGTTACTATAGGTTAATTTATTATTAAAGAAAAATACTTTTTATAAATTTGGTGTAGCCTAAGTATACAGTGTTTGTAAAATCTGCAGTAGTGTGCAGTAATGTCCTGGGACTTCATTCACATACCACTCAGTCATGATGAGAGGGATAGTTTTCAGTATTTCTTTATATTCTGTTCTTCCCATTTTTATTTCTTCCTGATGCTCTGAGACTTTTTTTTTGGTATTTTTTTTTTTAATTTTTTCAAATTAATACGAGGGTATAGTTTTTAGGTTACTTTGTTCTCACTTCCAAGATATAGTTCCATTTATGGAAGAGCCCCTCACCAGGGGGCCTGTTATATATACTCACAATGTACACATTAGGTGAGATCCTGCCTCCTGCCCTCCTTCTGCTGAACTCATACTTTTTTTTTTTATCATGTCTGTTATGTTTGAAGTACTTCGTTTAGCCATTCTTTAAGACTATGTCATTTCTAGTGACAAATTCTTTTCATTTTCCTTTATCTGAGAACATCTTGATTTCACTTTCATTTTTTTCTTTCTCTCTCTCTCTCTTTTTTTTTAATAGAGACAGAGTCTCACTTTATCGCCCTCGGTAGAGTGCCATGGCATCACGCAGCTCACAGCAACCTCCAACTCCTGGGCTTAGGCAATTCTCTTGCCTCAGCCTCCTGAGTAGCTAGGACTATAGGCACCCACCACATGGCTATTTTTTTTTGTTGTTGCTGTTGGAGTTTGAACAGCCGGGTTTGAACCTGCCACCCTTGGTATATGGGGCTGGTGCCCTACTCACTGAGCCACAGGCGCTGCCCCTCACTTTCGTTTCTGGTGGATAATTTCACTGGATATAGAATTTGCGGTTGAAAATTATTTCTTGGCTGGGTACAATGGCTCATGCTTGAACTTTAGATTTCAAGACCCAGCCTGAGCAAGAAGACTCCGTCTCTAAAAATAGTCAGGAGGCATTGTGGTGGGTACCTGTAGTCCCAGCTCCTTAAAAGGCTGAGGCAAGAGGATTGCTCAAGCTCAAGAGTTTGAGATTGTTGTGAGCTGTAATGCCAGGACACTATACCAAGGGTGACAAAGTGAGACTGTCTCCAAAAAAAAAAAAAAAAATCTATCTATCTATCTATCTATCTATCTATCTATCTATTTTCTACTATCAGTTGAAAAATGTTCTATTTCCTTCCCATCTGCATGGTTTCATATGATACATATTCTATTATTCAACTTGGTATTCCTTTATAGGTAATGTTTCATTTCTCTGGTTACTTTAAAGACTTTTTCTTTGTCTTTGATTTTCAGAAGTTTCTTTTTTCTTCTTCTTCTTTAGTTTTTCTATTGGGAGTTTGCACAGCTTCTTTAATTTTGAAAGTGGAATTCTTCAGCCATTATTTCTTTGAATATTCTTTTTTGGACCCATTATCTTCTTCTACAGAGATTCCAAAAGTTGGACTTTTTGTTGTCTCACAGGTACGTGAAGCTCTGTGTGTTTTTTTTTTTTTTTAGTGTAATTTCTTTTTGATCATACTGATCATTAAATTCTGTTGATCCGATTCTGTTTTCTGTCATCCGTGCATTGTTCAACCCATTTAATTTTAAAATTTTAGTTGTTGTGCTTTTCAGTGATTTTCCTGTGGTTATTTTTGATAACTTCTTTTTGTTGAGATTTCCTGTTTTTTTTGTCATTTACTTTAGAGAAGTTAGAATTGCTTCCTGAAGCAGTTTTATAATGGTTGCTTTAAAGTTCTTGTCAGAGAATTACATGTGCTTTATCTTGGTATTGACTGAAGTTTCTCATGGAAGTTGTAGTTTTCCTGCTTCATTTTATGACGAGTGATTTTTTTATCGTGTCTTAGACATTTGGCTACTATTTCAGAGCTTTCTGAAATTTTTATTTTAGCAGGCAATAACTCTGTTTAGGTTTAACACAGAGGTCCTGAACGCTTTTTAAACTGTGGTTGTAATCTAATTTTCAGAGCCTTTTCAGTTATATGTTGAGCTTCCTGGGTCATTGCATGCTTCTGGGCCTCCAGGGGCCCTTGCTAATAATGGTATTGAGAGAATGAAAAGAGCTTTCCAAGGCCGAGCTGCCCAGTGCTTATATGGAAATAGAATCTCTGGTCTATAGTGGGATCCTTTCTCTTTATACGAGTCACAATGTACTTACTGGACCAGCTGCTTATACTGTAGTTTCTCTTTGTCCTTGTGGGGAAGGGCAGTCCTGCTGCTGAGGATAATGAGTGCCTCTACTTACTATTGATAGTGAGACTTCCAATTGAACCTTCTAGCTATTTCTCCTGGCCTTACCTGGTGTTATTGGTGGCAGTCCTGTAAATTTAGGAGAGGAGTGTACCTACCTGGGCTGCTTTCTGTTGCTAGCTTAGGACTTGGAAAACATCAGACATGGATCACTTCTTTTTTGGTTGGAGAATCATAAGACACCCTGTTATTATGTTTTTCCTCTAGTCCTGGGATCTACAGCCAGTTTGCTTTCCTCTTTTGACCTTTTAGAGTTTTCCTTTGGTTGTATTTTATATTATTTCTAGGTTTTATAATAGTATTTAGCAGAGAGGAGCAGGCAGAGACCAAGTCTTTCTGCTCATTTTTTAGTTACAATATGTTTTTTTTTAAATTTTTATTAAATCATAACTTTGTACATTGATGCATTTATGGAGTTTGGGGTACTGCTTTGATATACAGTGTGAAATGTTTACATTGAACTAAGTAAAATATCCATCACAATTATACTCATTTCTTAATAGTTTTGAAATGTACCATTTTATCATGCACATTAGGTGAGGTCCCCCCAAATACCCTCCCTCCTCCCATGTCCTCCCTCTTCTCCCCTCTCTCTCCTCTTCCCTTCTACTTTCTGGACTATAGTTATGTTTTGCCATTCGTATGAGTGTGTAGGTGGTTATATATTGATTTCATAGTGGTATTGAGTACATTGGATACTTTTTTTTCCATTCTTGAAATAATTTACTAAGAAGAATATGTTCCAGCTCCATCCAGGTAAACATAAAAGATGTAAAGTCTCCATCTTTTTTATGGCCACGTAGTATTCCGTGGTATACATATACCACAATTTGTTAATCCATTCATGGGTTGATGGGCACTTGGGCTGTTTCTGTGTCTTGGCTATTATGAATTGGGCTGCATTAAACATTCTGGTGCAGATGTCTTTGTTGTAAAGTAATTTTTGGTCATCTGGGTATGTACATAGTGGAGGGATTGCAGGATCAAACCGTAGGTCTACTTTTAGTTCCTTGAGTATTCTCCAAACTTCTGTCCAAAAAGGTCATATTAGCTTGCATTCCCACCAGCAGTGTAGAAGTGTTCTCTTCTCTACACATCCATGCCACCATCTGTAGTTTTGGGATTTTGTGATGTGGGCTAATCTTACTGGAGTTAGATGATATCTCAGTTAGTGGTTTTGATTTGCATTTCTCTGATGATTAAGGATGATGAGCATTTTTTCATGTGTTTGTAGGCCATGCACCTGTCTTTATCAGAGAAGTTTCTGTTCAAGTCTCTTGCCCACATAGAAGTGGGGTTATTTATTCTTTTCTTATTGATTAGTTTTAGTTCTCTGTAGATTCTAGTTATCAGACCTTTGTCAGAAGAATAACCTGCAAAAATCTTCTCCCATTCTGAAGATTGTCTATTTGCTTTACTTGTGCTCTTGGCTGTGCAGAAGCTTTTTAGTTTGATCAGATCCCAGTAATGTATTTTTGGTGTTGTTTCAATTGCCTGGGAGGTTCATCTCATAAAATATTCTCCCAGGCCAATTTTTCAAGTGTTTTCCCTGCACTCTCTTCTAATATTTTTATAGTTTCATGTCTTAAGTTTAAATTTTCTATCCAGTGAGAATCAATTTTTGTTAATGGTAAAAGGTGGGGGGTCCAGTTTCAGTCTTTTACAAGTCAGCAGCCAGTTCACCCAGCACCATTTGTTAAATAGGGAGTCTTTCCCCCACTGAATATTTTTGATAGGCTTGTTGAAGATCAAATCATGATAAATAGCTGGGCTTATCTCTTGGTTCTCTATTCTGTTCCATAAATGTACCGTTCTGTTTTTGTGCCAATACCATAGTGTTTTGATCACTATAGATTTATAGTATAGCCTGAAGTCTGGTAACGTGATACCTCCTGATTTGTTCTTATTTCTGAGTAATGTCTTGGCTATTTGAGGTTTTTTCTGATTCCATATAAAATGAAGTACTATTTTTTCAGGTTCTTTAAAGTATGACAATGGTGCTTTAATAGGGATTGCATTAAATCTGTAGATTGCTTTGGGTAGTGTAGACATTTTAACAATGTTGATTCTTCCCAGCCATGAGCATGGTATGTTTTTACATTTGTTAACATCTTCAGCTATTTCTTTTCTGAGAGTTTCCTAGTTCTCTTTATAGAGATCTTTCAAGTCCTTTTTGTTAGGTAAATTCCCAGATAGTTCATCTTCTTTGGTACTATTGTAAAAGGAATAGAGTCCTTGATTGTTTTTTCAGCTTGAGTATTGTTGGTGTATATAAAAGCTACTAACTTGTAAGTATTGATTTTGTAACCTGAGATGCTGCTGTATTCCTTGATCACTTCTACGAATTTTGAAGTTGAGTCCCTGGGATTTTCCAGGTATAGGATCATGTAATCAGTGAAGAGTGAGTTTGATCTCCTCTGACCCTATTTGGGTATCCTATTTGGATACCCTTGATCACCTTCTCCTGCCTGATTGCAATGGCTAAGACTTCCATTACTATGTTAAATATTAGTGGAGACTGGGTATCCTTGCCTCATTCCTGATTTGAGTGGAAGTGTTTTCAATTTTATACCATTCAATATGATATTGGCTGTAGGTTTGCTGTAAATGGCCTCTATCAGTTTAAGAAATGTCCCTTCTATGCCTATTTTCTTAAGAATTCTGATCATCAAAGGATGCTAGATATTATCAAAGGCTTTTTCTGCATCAATTGAGAGGATGAATCATATGGTCTTTGTTTTTTATTTTATTGTTGTGATGTATTTATAGATTTGTATATGTTGAACCAACCCTGTAACCCTGGAATAAAACTTGATCATGGTGTACAATTTTTTTGACGTGTTGTTGAATCCTGTTTGCTAAGATCTTATTGAATATTTTTGCATCGATATTCATTAATGATATTGATCTATAATTTTTTTTCTTTGTTGGATCCTTTCCTGGTTTGGGTATCAGGGTGATATTTGCTTCATAGAATGTGTTGGGAAGTATTCCTTCTTTTTCTATGCTTTGGAAAATGTTGTATAATATAGGTACTAGTTCCTCTTGAAAGGTTTGATAGAATTCGGATGTGAAGCCATGTAGTCCTGGACTTTTCTTTTTAGGGAGATTTCGGATTGATGATGCTATTTCAGTGGTTGATACAGGTCTATTCAAGATTTCTAATTCTTTCTGGGTGAGTCTAGGAAGGTGGCATGCTTCCAGGTATTGGTCCATTTCCTTCAGATTTTCATATTTCTGGGAAGAGACATTTTTGTAGTAATCATTGAGGAATTTTTTGAATTTCTGAAGTGTCCATTATTTCTCTGTTATCATTTCTGATAGATGGTATTAGAGATTTTAATTTTCTATTTCTGGTTAGAATGGCCAAAGGTTTATCAATTTTGTTAATTTTTTTCAAAAAACCAACTTTTTGTTTCATTGATCTTCTGAATGATCCTTTTGTTTCCAATTTTATTTAATTCTGCCCTAATTCTGGTTATTTATTTTCGTCTGCTAGGTTTGGGGTTGGAATGTTCTTCCTTCTCCCATTGCCTGAGATGATCCATTAAGTTACTGTTGGCTTTCTCTCTTTCTGTTTTTTTGATGAAGGCTTCCAGTGCTATAAATTTCCCTCTTAGAACTGCCTTGCAGTCCACAGGTTTTGATAATTTGTGTCTTCGTTATCTTCTAGTTCCAAAAATTTGGTGATTTCCTTCTTAATCTCATGTTTGACCCAGCTGTCATTCAGCCTGAGATTACTTAGTTTCCATGAGTTTCTTTGAGTATGAAGATTCCTGTTGTTATTGAGTTCAACTTTTATTCCACGGTGGTCCGAGAAGATACAAGGAATAATTTCTATACTTGTAAATTAACTGAGGTTAGATATGATCTATTTTGGAGAATGACCTGTGGGCTGATGAGAAGAATGTATATTCAGTTTTGTTAGGGTGAAATGTTATGTAGAGTTCTGTAAAGTCCATTTGTTTTAGGGTCAGGTTTAAGTCCAATATTTCTTCATTTAGTTTCTTCTTGGAGGATCTATCCAAAACTGTCAAAGGGGTGTTAAAATCTCCAACTATTATAGTGCAGAAAGATATCAAGTTGTTTATATCCATTAGGGTCTGCTTTATGAATTGAGGAGCATTCTGGTAGGGTGCATTGTCAGGACTCAGGACTGGCCAGGTCTCGGGCCCGGCTTAGGTAGGTTCCCAATGCAGACCGCTAAGCTACCTTGCTCAGGAACAGTTTCTCTTATGTGCCTGAGGGCCATCTACCTTAGTTGGAGAGAGAGAGTGTGTGTGTCTTAGAGAGAATAAAGCAGTCTTCTTAGCATAGATAGATTGTAATCTTTAGCAGAGAGACACCATGCTGGTGTTCTGCAGGCAGGAGAGGAGACAGTCAGAGTAAGCAAGTCCATGATAGAAAGTGTGTACTCCTTAACTGCCTTCTCCTCCAGCCTAATATAAGGCTGATCTCGTGCCTCTCAACACCACAGGTATAGAGACTTTCAATTCACCAATGCTCTCATCTTGTGAGCTCTCTCATGCTTCTTAGAACCAAATCCCTCTCCATGCCCTTCTCACCAAGGTGTTCCATCATTGAGCTACATAGGTATTTCTTATAACTCTCACTCCTCCTAGCCATAGGCTGTACAGGCTGCTACAGTGCATAAATGTTAATTATTGAAATCTCTTCATGTTGGGTGTTTGTTTCCCTTGACAAATATGTAGTGACTTTCCTTATCTTTCTTTATCTTTGTTAGTTTAAAGCCAATTGTATCTACTACTAAAATTGCAACCCCTGCTTTTTTCTGGTTTCCATTTGCCTGTATTATACAAGTCTATCCCTTCACCCTGAGTCTATTTTTATCCTTTAAGGTAAGGTGAAATTCTTGTATACAGCAGATATCTGGTCTAAGTTTATGTATCCAGTCAGCCAACCTGTGCCTCTGTAGAGGACAATGGTTTACATTCACATGAATTGAGAGAATTGATAAGTCTGGTTGTGTTTTGGGCATCATTATTTTCAGATGTCTGGTGGACATTTTTAATCCTTTTACCACTGTGGAAGTGGGTTTTAATCCTTTTACCACCGTGGAAGTGGGTTTTGTTCAAAAATTTCTAAGTGAGTTTACTTTGGAGGTAGAGCATTGCACTGGTCATTGTGAAGAATGGGTCTGAGAATATCCAGGAGAGCTGGTTTAGTTATGGCAATTTTTTTCAACAAGTCTATGTCATTAAAGTATTTGATTTCTCTGTCACAAATAAAACTCAATTTAGCTGGATACAGGATCCTGGGATGGAAGTTGTTTTGTTTTAGGAGATTGAAGGTCAATGACCATCTTCTGGCTTGAAACATTTTGGCTGAGAGATCTGCAGTCATTCTGATACTTCTCCCTTTGTAGGTGATGCTTTTTTTACATCTGGGTGCTTGCAGAATTTTCTCCTTTGTCTTAACTTTGGCAAAGTTATTACAATGTGTCTAGGAGATGCTTTATTTGGATTGAGTCTTGCTGGGGTTCTGAAACTGCTATCTGAAGTTCTATATCTCTGGCAATGCTTGGGAAATTCTCCTCCAAAATCTCTTGGAGTAGAGCATCTGTACCTTTAGGACCACTCTCTTCTCCTTTGGGAATTCATATAAGGTGAATGTTTGATCTTTTGGATTGATCACACAACTCTCTCAGGGAATGATCAGTTTTTGCTCTGCATTTGTCTACCTCTTTGAATTTTTGGGAATATTCAAAAGCTTTGTCTTCAGTTTCAGAGATCCTTTCTTCTGCCTGGTCAATTCTATTACTGAGGGATCCTACTGTATTTTGGGGGTCCTCAACTAACCTTTTCGTTTCCTTGAGCTCTGTTATATCTCTTCTCATTATGTCCATATCTTTGGTGAGTTGGGCTTTGAATTCATTAATTTCTTGAGACAACTTTAGAACTACTCTTTGGAATTAAATTTCTGTCTTTCTTCCATTCTATTTATCTTACTTGTAATCCATATTCTGAATTTGATTTCTAACATTGCTGCCATTTGTCTATGCATGGCATCTTCAGTTGTATCTCCTTTGTCATTTCTTAGGAGGATTTATCTACTCTGGTTATTCATGTTGCCAGAGTTCTTCTGTTGGGTCTGCACCATGTTTATTTTCCACTGTTTTGTTATTAGAACTGGTAGGATGAGATTGAATTGGGGTTCCCAGGTAGTAGAGATAGCCCCTTACCAAAGCTCTAGGCTTTGTAATTGTGGCATATCTCCTACAACCTTAAAAGGCCTCTTTCAGAATTTTGGTTGGAGACTCTGGAGACCTACTTATGAGATGGTGAAGGCTAGCTCTGTTTTGATATCAGCCAACCTTTAGCCTATCTTAATAAACCAAAGTATTAGACTTAAATCTCGACTGTGAAGAGATACAAACAGCTGTGGTGCCCAGCCCCCACCCTTCAGTTCTTTTCCACTACAGAACTTCAAAGGTCAACCTCAGAATGTCCCAGAATGGACAGCCCCAGACACGGGTTCCAACCAAACTATCTCTGGCAGTGCAAACCCTGCCCAACAGAGAAGGATTCAATGACAATTCAAAGCAAGGGGATTCAAAGCACAGTTGGAGCCAGGGATCCACACTCCTACCTGCCAGACTCAGTTCACCCTGTTGTCTGCTGCTCTGTTCACGGGCCCAGCTGGAGCCAGGGGCCATGCCCCTATCTACCAGTCTTAGTCCACACAGCTAGCCTCTGGAGTAGGGTCTGCAGTAGTGCTTCCCAGACCAGTTGGAGTCATAGGACCATGCCCCCACTTGCCAGTCTCAGTCCACTGTCAGGCAAGCTTCTGTTTGCAGGCTCTGTTGGAGTCAGGGCACGGGGCCTGCCCTCTGGTTTCAGTGCACACACAACTAGCCTCTGCTTCCCAGGCCAGTTGGAGTCAGGGAACCATGCCCTGCTTTCAGTCTTAGTCCACTGCCTTGGAAGCCTTTGTCCACAGGGTCTGTTAGAGTCAGTGCACCACAGTCTGCCTCTAGGTCTCAGTCCTCACCTGGTAAGCCTCTGCTCACCAGCCCCACTAGAGACTGTGGAGTACACCCTAGCCCTCAGGGCTTGGTTCATATCCAGTGAGGGTTCTGTTGGAATCAGGAGACTATGCTCTTGCTCTTAGGTTGCAGTCCATGCCTGTCAAGCCTCTGCTCGCAGGCCCAGCAGGGACCAGCCCTGTCTGCCAAACTCAGTCCACACGGGGCAACCACTCTCCTGTTGTGGGTGCCATCATAGCTGGGGGTTCTACACGCCATCCTGCCAGACACAGCCTAAACTGAGGGTCAACACTACCACTGGCCTGGCATAGTCATAACCAGGAGACTGCTCCTCCTCTTGCCAAGTGTCCCTTTCTTCCCACACCCTCTTTCTTCCCTATTAGTCACAGATTCCGTCCTGATAGTTGGCAGTCCACACTATGCCCAGGTCTCTCAGGACAAGACCAAACACTCTATGTTCTGCAGGAGGCAGAACTTCAGACCACCCTGAGAGGGGAAAAGGGTCAACTGGGAGTTTGGACTTGTGGGGAAAAATATCTGCTCAGTTTTATGCCTGGCGGGGGTGGTGTCTAGGTTCATAAGTGGGACCTCCCTGGACAAAGGGACTTGGAGTTTAGTGGCTCTCTCCAGTGAGGTAAAATGAGAGGTCTTTTGTTCCCTGATCATTCGCAGATAGCCTGCCGCAGGCCTCCTGCTTGGGGGAGGCATCTTCCATCCTCTAGTCAATAGGCTTTGTACCTGTAATTTGTTTTCTTGAATGCTTGTCCTTGGAGTTATAGCTTGCTGAACTTCTTTCTTGGCTCAGCTCCTCATCTTCGGCTCAGTAGAGTCTGCTTCCATCCAGTTTTTCTTCCTCTGCTCAGGAGCCTCTGATGAGGGTTGCTACTAGTCGGCCATCTTTCCAGAATTCCTAGTTGGAATACGTTGGATCTAGATTTAAATAAACCATAAAAAGTAAAATTATGAAATTACTCAAACTTTGAAAACTGAGTATTTATTATAAAATTATCAATATTTGATTGTATTCATGGTATTGTAATTGTGTTGAAATAAAATACAATTTTTTAGAGATATGTGGAAAAATAGGTAAATTATGAGATGCATAGTTTTTGCCTCAAAAGTAACATGCATGGATTTGTGCATAGGGCTGGAACTTTTATTAGTTGGTGGTTCTTAGGGCTGGGTGATAAAATACATGGGCCTCAGAATGTATTTGTGTATATAAGAAATTCTCCATCTTTAATAGTTTTTAAAAGTTAACCTTATATTTCTTGAACATAGGTTGGGTATTAGGGCAGAAGGAAACTTGCCCTAATTGTACCTAATTGTTGAGTATTAATGAAGCCAACATTTTATGGCCTACTAAGTTGTAACACATTTGTTTATAAGGAAGTATTAAAGTATTTATAGTATATAGATCACTGCTGACTGATACTTTAGGAACCCCAGAAACTGGTTGCTTGTGAATAAGTAGTTATTATGAAAGTGTTTTTACTTTGTAAGAGTTATTTAATGTGCTTTTTTTTTTTTTTTGAGACAGAATCTCACTATGTTGCCCTTGGTAGAGTGCCGTGTTGTTACAGCTTACAGCAACCTGAAGCTCTTGGGCTTAAGCAATTCTCTTGCCTCAATCTCCCAAGTAGCTGGGACTACAGGTGCCTGCCACAATGCCTGGCTAGTTTTCTTTGTTGTTGTCATTGTTGCAGTTGTCATTGTTGTTTTAGCTGGTCTGGACTGGGTTTGAACCCGTCAGCCTTAGTGTATGTGGCCAACGCCCTACCCACTGATGAGGGTTGGACTTGTGGGGAAAAATATCTGTTCAGTTTTATGCCTGGCGGGGGTGGTGTCTAGGTTCATAAGTGGGACCTCCCTGGACAAAGGGACTTGGAGGTCTCCTCCATAATGTGCTTTCTTTAAGTGAGCTTGTCTCTATTTCCTAGGACCTAAAGTTATGAATTTGACACTTAGAGGATCAGTACTATATTTTGATACATTGGGAATTTATTCATTCTTATTTTCTTTTGCAGCTTTCTGTTCAAAATCAGGAGTTTGAGATAAATGAAGATGGAATCCCGAAAGTGGATCAGTTTCATTTGGTACGTGACCTTTTTGTTGTATAGTGGTTTGAAACATAGGCAGTAATCTAACCTTAAGTATCTGACTGAAAATTTCCTCTAGTTTTTGTTAAGTATCCAAAATAGCATTGATAATAAAGAAATATTGAAAAAAATTCAAGTGCCCTACCTATACCACTGTCAGACAATAAATTTAATACTGTTTGGTTGTATGTTGGTTGTACAGATAAATACTCTAATAATTAAGAAAATAATATTTACTGTATGTTTCAAGATCATATTATATTAAAATGGATGTCTTAGTATAAGTTTTCTATAAGCACCGAACTGTATCTTTTCTTTGTCATTCAAGTATGTCATTGAGATTGTCATTCATATACATGTTTATATTTTGAGATAGCTGTCCTATACCAAGAATTGAACCAAGTGGTGGGGTTATAAAGATTTTCAGCAAACAGCCAGTAAATAGGGTATTAAGAAAGTGCTTTGGGGAAAGCTGATTTTGCTGCAGGGAAAGGGGGAATCTAGTCTGGCTAGATAAAGAGGTTAAATATGATGACAGTGAATGAGTCTGTGAAAGTATAATGATCAGGCTCTACAAGTTCTATGCTATTTTGATAATTTATAATGCAATGAGTAGTAATGTCTTAACTTGTTTGACTTCAAAGTCTCCTAACTTATTTGCCACAGAGATATTTTATTTTATAATACCTACTAATATCCCACAAATTAATTTTTAGAAAATAAACCTTAGAAATGATGTTAAGGAGATTTACCATATTTCTTGGTTAGGAGTAAAAAGCATTTTAGACAACTTTTGGGACAATATAAGACTGTGTTATAATTCTTGGCTGTCTCTGTAGAATGGGATGGCAAAGAAATTTGGTAATGGTTTACCCTTTTGAAAAACCTGCGCTAAAAACTTCATGCTGTTAGATTTAGAAAAAAATCAGGAATGCTACATCAGAGATTACAGCTTCACTAAAAGTGAACACCTTGGAACACCTTGGAAACCCTAGTCATTCAGGATTGACAAAAAGATTATACCAAGTTATCCTGAAATTTAGCTTAAACGTGAAACATGTTTGAGTTATGGTTTTGTATGTTTTGTGGGTCAGGAATCTGGGCACAGCTGATTTGGGTCTTCTGCTTTAAAGTCTTTAATAAACTGCAAAGTGTTGGAGTTGGCAGATTGCATCCTTATGGTATTATGTTATATATTTCCCTATTCCTCAATTAAAAAACTGGTAGATACAGAGGCTTGATCAAATTCAGATTTAATTTTTACAGTGAGTGTATTTTATAGGTGGTAATTTGCATGTCTTATTGTGTCATGTGAGGGGTGTCATTTGGTGTCTGGTTGTTACAGTAAGATTGGTGCATTCAGGTAGAAAATTTCATTCATGCAGGGGTATATTTTTAGTTTTTCTATTTTGTTCCATTTATTCATATCCCAGCTCTGCACTCATTTAATTAAAACAGGGTTCATAATATCTTCTAATACTTAGGACTAGTTTCTTTGTGCTGTTTTTTCAGAGCTTTCGTGGCTATTCTTGCTTATCATTCTTTTAAAAGGTATTTACAATTAATTCATGTAGTTTCAAGGAAAAAACTCATTGTATTTTTTTGAAATTATATTAGCTTAATAAATTAACTTAGGGAAAAGTAACACATTTGTGATGAGAGTCTTTTTTGTTCAAGAACATAATAAGACTTTGGTTTGTTCCACATCTACTTTTGTGGTTTTGAAGTGTGTGCACTATTTTTGCTCATTTAGATGTTGTAATTTTTAGATGTAGTTTATAACTAATGAAGGTATTTAAATGTGTTTTAAAACATATTCTATAGCGTGAATATCAATATTGGCATTCATTTATCAAATGTTTACAGAATGGCTACCATATCTCAAACACAGTACTATAATAGTTTTGGGGGATAAAGTAATAAACTAAAATTTCTGACCTTAAAGATCTTACATCTCATGAAAACACTAGCAGTAAACAGGTGATTTTCATTTAGTGTGATATGTCATCTAATTGAAGTAATCTATAAGGGGCGAATATATGGATCACTATGAAAGTTTTAAGATAGACTGTGTTATGGTCCATTATTTCACTTCCAAGAAACACAATTGATAGCGTCTTTTGTCATTCACCCATGGAAGTTTCACCATGGAAGTTGGCTTATGGTGTTTTATGTTTCTTGATTTTTGTGTATTTTAAAACTTTTGTAATGACCTACATACCAGGTATACTAAGGTGCCTCTGAAGGTGGAAATGATGAAACAGCATTGTTTTCATGTGATAATACAAATAATGGTCTTTGAAATATTAGCATGGAAATTGTGGTTCCCTTAATGATGATGATAATGTAGTAGTGATAAAAGCATTCCTAGAGGCTTGGTGCCTGCGGCTCAAGTGGCTAAGGTGCCAGCCACATAACTTAAGGTGGCAGATTCGAATCCAGCCTGGGCCTGCCAAATAACAATGATGGCTGCAACCAAAAAATAGCCAGGCGTTGTGGTGGGTGCCTGTGGTCCCAGCTATTTGGGAGGCTGAGGCAGGAGATTTGCTTGAGCCCAGGAGTCGGAGGTTGCTGTGAGCTGTGATGCCACAGCACTCTA
>CAUYTI010065489.1:0-11666 GCA_963575145.1 Galago senegalensis
GCCTGTGGTCCCAGCTACTTGGGAGGCGGAGGCAAGAGACTCGCTTGAGCCCAGGAGTTGGAGGTTGCTGTGAGCTGTAATGCCACGGCACTCTACCCAAGGGGGACAGCTTGAGGCTCTGTCTCAAAAAAAAAAAAAAAATTCTTCCTTCTCTGCAGTCTGGTTCTCATCAAGCCAGTTGATAATTTCATTACACTTGTCAAGAATCTTCTGTTTGTCCTCATCATTGATCTTGCCTTGAGGTTTCTCATCTTCAACAGTTGCTTTCATGCTGAATGAATGCATAGGACTCAAGTGAATTCTTTGATGAAACCTTGTCCCTCTGCTTCTCATCTTCAGCCTTGTACTTCTCAGCTTCCTGGACCATACATTCAATGTCTTCCTTGCTCAAATGTCCCTTGCCCTTAATGACAGTAATCTTATTTTCTTTTCCTGTACTCTTATCCGCAGCAGAGACATTGAGAATGCCACTGGCATCAATATCAAAAGTGACTTCAATCTGAGGAACACCACGGGGAGCAGGAGGTATGCCCATAAATTCAAACTTGCCAAGCAAGTTGTTATCCTTGGTCATGGCATGCTCACCTTCATAAACCTGGATGAGCACACCCGGCTGGTTGTCAGAGTAGGTAGTGAAGGTCTGTGTCTGCTTGGTTGGAATAGTAGTATTGCGCTTAATGAGCACAGTCATAACCCCACCGGCAGTCTCAATACCCAGAGAAAGAGGAGTGACATCCAATAGTAGCAAATCCTGAACGTTCTCGGATTTGTCACCAGATAAGATGGCTGCCTGGACAGCTAACAAAGAAAAAGTTCTAGGTCAAAAAGACAAAATATAACTCCCATTACATGTACGTTGACCTTTGTGCTTATTAAAGACAGCCAAGGTCACAACATCATTACCCAATCTTCACAGAAACTGAATGCTTATCAGTCATTATAGCAAATCAGCTTAGACTCTTAAGCTGCCTGCTTGTTCCTTTAATTGGTCAATCAACATAGGCTTACCTGCACCATAAGCAACAGCCTCATCAGGGTTGATGCTCTTATTCAGTTCTTTTCCATTGAAGAAGTCTTGGAGAAGCTTTTGAATCTTGGGGATATGGGTAGAACCACCAACCAGGACAATGTCATGAATCTGTGACTTGTCTAGTTTGGCATCTCGAAGGGCTTTCTCTACAGGGTCCAGGGTGCCACGGAACAGATCAGCATTCAATTCTTCAAATCAGGCACAGGTAATGGAGGTATAGAAGTCGATTCCTTCATAAAGGGAATCAATCTCAATACTGGCCTGGGTGCTGGAAGATAGAGTACACTTAGCTCGTTCGCAAGCAGTATAGAGGCGGTGGACGGCTCTTTTATTCTCACTGACATCCTTCTTATGTTTGTGCTTAAACTCAGCAATAAAATGGTTGACCATTCGGTTGTCAAAGTCTTCACCACCCAAGTGAGTATCTCCAGCTGTAGATTTGACCTCAAGATTCCATCCTCAATAGTGAGGATTGACACATCAAAAGTACTACCTCCAAGGTCAAAGATTAGCACATTTCTTTCAGCTCCAACCTTGTTGTCTAAGCCATAAGCAATAGCAGCAGCAGTTGGCTCATTTATAATCCTAAGAACGTTGAGACTAGCAATAGTTCCAGCATTTTTGGTAGCCTGACGCTGAGAATCATTGAAGTAAGCTAGTACTGTGACCACAGCCTTGGTAACAGTCCTTCCCAGATAGGCTTCTGCAATTTCCTTCATCTTTGTCAGAACCATGGAGGACACCTCCTCTGGATAGAAACTTTTTGTCTCTCCTTTGTATTCTACTTGGACCTTGGGCCTGCCTGCGTCATTCACCACCACAAAAGGCCAATGCTTCATATCAGACTGGACAACAGCATCATCAAACCTGCATCCAATCAGACGCTTGGCATCAAAAACTGTGTTCGTGGGGTTCATTGCAACTTGATTTTTTGCAGCATCATCAATCAATCGTTCAATGTTAGTAAAGGCAACATAACTTGGAGTGGTTCGGTTTCCCTGATCATTAGCAATTATCTCTACTTTTCCATGCTGGAAGACACCCACACAAGAGTAGGTGGTGCCAAGATCATACCAACCACAGGTCCCTTAGACTTGGTTGCTTACTCGTAGAGCTGGCACAGATTACGTAGGACACACAGAAGACCCAGGAGCTGCCACCACATTCAATGAGACCCGAGGAAAACGTCTTAACTAGTCTTACTATAAATGCTGCCCGTAGGTTCTTGGTTTTACTATCTAGTTGTTCTGTTTTTAAAAAGGGACTCAGGAAGATTTAAAAAGTATGTCACCACTGCTACTCCTACCACCATTCTCAAAGATTTTAGAGTGTATTATAAAGGTCCTTAGAATTTCTACAAAAACTTAAGAAAAAAAAGTCTTTGAAATCTTAACATTTCCAGAAATAAAACAAGTAAAAACAGAAGAAAATGAGCCCATTTTTTCTGCTTACCTCAAAAACTCTGAATAGGCGGCTTCTTATCTTATGATCGGTCCACAAGGCCATAAGAAAGGCATTATATGAGACGGTGCTAATCATAAGTACCTTAAAAAGCTGACCTGTTACGATTTTCTTCACAAATGCCCGGCACTGAGTATCTTTCCTCCTGTCAAGAAGTTGAATAAGAGGTACAATTATGTTGTAACAGGGCTAGATACCCACACAATGCACACCTTTGTGTAGAAGCAAGGATCTTCATTCCCCCTTCTGTGAATGTAAATTTATATATACTTTTAAGTAGCAATGAAATGTTGAATAATGACCACTGAAATATGGATGATGCTCATCAATAGTCTGTCCTCACTCAGTCACCCAGTTCCCTCCTTCTGGACCTCTGAAAAAGAATGGTCACCACTCCTCCAGCAAAACAGAGGGTTATCTTTATTTACTCATTCAATAAATCTTTATTTAGTGACAACCACATGCCAGGCACAGGGGACAGAATATGAGCAAAACTAAATATTGCCAGTGTACTAGGAAAAACTGGTAAAAACCAAATATCCACCCACACATATCTTCACAAATCAATGACTAAAAACTAAACACCTTAAGAGAATATGGGTGCATAATCTATTCATGAAAGAAATACAAATGGCCAATAAAATTCCCCCAAAATATTCAGCAGCAATACTAATCAGGGGGATGCAATGTAAAACCATTATTTTTGTTTATAAAATTAGCAAAGACATGAACATGATAATATTTAATGCTGTCAACAGTATAAAATGATGGGGCATTCTAATAAACTGCCAGAGGAGTGTAAGTTGATCAACTTTTCTGAAAAGCCTTAGAACCATTCAGATCCACTGACCCAAGCAATCTATTCCAAGAGAACAAAACCTGAAATACAGTGACTCTACCTAAACATGTTTCCCAGTATTATAGTATTAAGAATTTGAAGACAATTTAAAAGTCTAATGAAAAGGGGCTGTCTGCAGTGTCTCATGCCTATAATCCTAGCACTCTGGGAGGCTGAGGTGGGTGAATTACTTGAGCTAGAGCAGACGGAGCAAGAGCAAGACCCTACTCTATTAAAAACAGAAAAACCAGGGTGGCGCCTATGGCTCAAAGGAATAGGGTCCCAGCCCCATATGCTGGAGGTGGCGGATTCAAACCCAGCCCTGCCAAAAACTGCAAAAAAACCCCAGAAAAACCAGCTGAGTGTGGTGGCAGGTACCTGTAGTCCCAGCTACTTGGGAGGTGGAGGCTAGAGGATTGCTCAAACCCAGGAATTTGAGGTTGCTGTGACTTATGACACCACAGGAATCTACCCAGGGTAACTGAGACTCTGTATCCAAAAAAAAAACTCTAATGAAAAGGACAGGTTAAATAAATTGCAGCATATCCATCTCATGAAATACAGACATTAAAATATGTCTATGCATTTTTCATGATTTAGAAAAATGCTTATGACCCACTGGATAACAAAACACAAAAATAAGATATAAAAATCTCTGTTCAAAACTATGGCACCTGTACAAAAATAGGTCAAGAAATTCAGCAGGAAATATGCCAAAATGTTGAAAATGTCTACCTATGGATGACGAGACTATAAGTGATTCGTTTTCCTATTTATATTTACCTATACTTTACAATTTTTCTCAAAGAGTATATAGTACTCCCCCATTATATGTAACAAATACATATTTTCCTAATCTACAAAAACAATGTGCAATTTTCATCATCTGATTTGAGATGGGGACTATTACCCATTCCCCTCCTCCCCAAAAGTCTTCCAGTTATCTAACACAGTAGGTAATAGAAAAGGACAAAACTAGCTGGGCACCGTGGCTTATACCTGGAACCCCAGCACTTTGGAAGGCTGAAGCAGGAGGACGGCTTGAGGCCAAGAATTTCAGACCAGTCTGGGGACCACAATGAGACCCCCATCTCTATAAAAATTAAAAAGTTAGCTGAGCATGGTGGTGCACACCTATAGTCCCAGCAAGGGGGGAGGATTACTTGAGCCCAAGTGTTTGAAGTTACAATGAGCTAGGATGAGGGTCACTGCACTACAGCCTAGTTGACAGAGCAACTATATAAAAAAAAAAAAAGAAAGAGGAAGGGGAGAGAAAGGCAGGGTGGGGTAGGGCAGGGCAGGGCAGGGCAAAACTGAGTCAAACTAGTCTGGTCAAGCAACAGTATGTCAACCTCACCAAAAGAAGGAACAACATTTGTCAAGGACAAGCACCTCAATTTAGGAAGCAAGATTTAGAGTATCTGAGGGAATAGGCTGAGAACACTGACACCCTACCCCCACACTTCCCATTGTACATTTCTTAACAAGGAATGGAGACGAACAATATTACTTAAATTTCCTGAATCTTGTCCAGAAATTCACCGGTGTAGTATCAGACTGTGAACTAGAAGAGGGTTTCGAGTAGTCCCGGTGAAAGGATTGAGACATTTTCCAAATTTTCAATGTTTATTCCTTCCTTTTATCATCCAACAGAAAACCTCTGCCTAAGGACTTCCTTGACGTCTGGATTCCAAGAGGCAGCAGAGAAGTGCCATGAAGGGAATCCTTGCTTTATGAAGTCACTGTCGGGCATTCCAGTGTGTCACTGGCCTATAGGCCCCCGAAGAAGTGAGCTCCCCAGCATGTCTATCAGCAGGTCCTCTCTTCCTAAGGAGACTGGCAATGTCTCCATTCAACAAAACAGTTATGAGCATCCAGGAACCATGAGGCTCTGGGCTAAAGCTGGGAGTCATCAGAGACAGTACAAAGACACTCCCTCAAGAAGTACCCACATCTGATAACAAAGGCCCTTTCTTAACCTGTTAGAAAAAGTTAACTTTCATATACGGGAGGAAAGCAAAGTTCTCTGGGGTTCTAGAGTGAGAGAGCATCTCCAGGGCACAGCACTGAAAACACTTTGAAGGACAAGGAAAGACTTTAATGGGTCTGGGAGCAGGTAACATATGCCCTGGTAGCTAACTGCAGAAGGGAAGGGATGTGGGGTAGAGATGTTTTACGTACAAGAGTAATAGAGATTTTTGCTCTGTTTAACTCTTGGAATTAATATACTTTCCCCCTTCTCCTTCTCCTAACTCCTTTGCCTTTTTTTTTTTTTTTGAGACAGAGCCTCAAGCTGTCCCCTGGGTAGAGTACCGTGGCATCACAGCTCACAGCAACCTCCAACTCCTGGGCTCAAGCGAGTCTCCTGCCTCCGCCTCCCAAGTAGCTGGGACCACAGGTGCCCGCCACAACACCTGGCTATTTTTTGGTTGCAGCCTTCATTGTTGTTTGGCCGGTTCGGGCTGGATTTGAACCCACCACCTTAGGTGTATGTGGCTGGCGCCTTAGCCACTTGAGCCACAGGAGCCAAGCCACTCCTTTGCCTTTTAAAGCAAATCAAAACAGAGGGATCTGGGTAGCAGCATGTTACATATAGCTAAATTGGTCAAATTCATAAAAACCTAAGTTCTTGACCATAAGCAAGAAAGGTAACTACCCCAGCATTCTGCTGTCCCTAGTATTCTAAAACAAGTGTATTTTGACCATTCTGCTGTCCCTAGTATTCTAAAACAAGTGTATTTTGACCATTCCTGGTAGGAAAATATTCTTGTTGACAACCAATATACAGAACTGGGAAATATTTATTCATTGTCTCCATTTAGAATCATTAGGGCCAGGCGCAGTGACTCACGCCTATAATCCTAACCCTCTGGGAGGCTATGGCCGGTGGATCACTTGAGCTCAGGAGTTTGAGACCAGCCTGAGCAAGAGTGAGATCCTCTCTCTAAAAATAGCTGGATGCCTGTAGTCCCAGTTGCTTGGAAGGCTGAGGCAAGGGGATCACTTTAGCCCCAGAGTTTGAGGTCACCGTTAGCTATGACATCATAGCCTCTCCTAAGAGCAACAAAGTGAGACTCTGTCTCAAAAAAAAGAAAAATAAAATTATTAACAGCAAACTTTAAAAACTACTCTGACTAATGTCCCCTAGATTCAAACTTCGTCTCCATCTTCTCCCTCTACATCCTCTCCCTCATGATTAGCTCTTCCTACAACTGACGGCCCCTCTGGTCATAAGCTCCCTGATGCCTCTGGGGCTCCTGCCCAACATCCATCCATGGTGGCCTCCTGGGGCAGCTGCTTCCAGACAGCCTGAATCAGTTCTCTCTTTGTTTCCACCTGTCCCAACACGTCAATGTGCCTAATCCCCTGAGGCACAGAAGGCTCTCAGCAAGCCTGTGTGATAAGAATATACAGATCAGTGGCATCAGGGATCCTTGCGCTCACTCAAACAGCTGGGCATAGGGGATTTCATCTCCAGGAACCGTTAATGGTATGCTTCTGTGCCTTCTCTGTTTATTATTTAAGCTCTTAATTGTCAGCAATGTGCACTCCCTCTTTAAGCACCAAAGCATACCTTCCAGGAAAAACAGAGAGGAGATTAAAAGATGTAAAGCATTACTTCACAGTGCTTACAGGGGTGAGGAAAGATAGCCAGCTGAAAGCAGCAGAGAATATAGCTAAATTGAGAAGGGCCCAGTTGTTCTCAGCATATAGCATACTACATCAGCACAGCCAGCTACAGCAGCATGCTGTTTCTGGAGTCACTGATGAAGATATTCAATCTGGGAATGAAACTCCAGCTGAGAGAATAGAAAACTATATGGAAATCAGAGGTGACAGCTTACCTAGGGCCTACTGAAATCATTTATATCGTCTGGTAGGTCTTCTTGTAGACAGATGGGCAGGACAGGGATCCTAGGATGAGAAGCCAGAAGGCCACCTTTTCTGCCTTTTTAGTAGCAACACACTCTGCCCAACTTGGGCAGCATGACCTCAGCTACATACAGCCAAGGACAGCAGACAGAGGCATGACTGCTGGGTGACTCTTCAGCCTTCTGGACAGGGTCATTCCTTTACTAGTTCCAAGTAACTACCACTAAAACACAAAACTCACTTACTGGCTCAGCGCCTGTGGCTCAAGTGGCTAAGGCATCAGCCACATACACCTAAGGTGGCAGGTTCGAATCCAGCCCAGGCCTGCCAAACAACAATGACAGCTGCAACCAAAAAAATAGCCAGGTGTTGTGGCGGGCACCTGTGGTCCCAGCTACTTGGGAGGCTGAGGCAGGAGACTCGTTTGAGCCCAGGAGTTGGAGGTTGCTGTGAGCTGGGATGCCACAGCACTCTACCCAGGGGGACCGCTTGAGGCTCTGTCTCAAAAAAAAAAAAAAAAACACTCACTTATTATAGCCAAACCCTATTGTAGCTCTTGATGTTTCACAGAAAACTTTACAAACCTGAAAGTTACAAAGTTCAACTAGTATATATTTACATGCCAGAGTAGAAAGTACATGGACTGCTCCATACTAACTCTAGTAGTCCAATAGCTCAATACACCAATGAAGGTCAAGCTCGTGTCCAAATACGATATACAACACAAAATAAAGGTACAAAACACAATGTAGAGAACCAAGCTTACTCTATTTATACAAAGATTTCCTAAACTTATCAATGTTAGAAAGCAGCCATTATTTTCAGAACTTTCTTTTTTTTATTTTTATTGAGACAGAGTCTCACTGTGTCACTCTTAGTAGAAGGCTGTGGCTTCATAGCTCATAGCAACCTCAAACTTTTGGGCTCAAAGGATTCTCTTGCCTCAGCCTCCCATGTAGCTGGGACTACAGGTGCCCACCACAATGCCCAGCTATTATTTTGTTGTTGTCATTGTTTAGCAGGGCCAGGCTGGGTTTGAACCCACCAGCCCTGGTGTATGTGGCTGGCACTATAACCACTGAGCTACAGGCACTGAGCCTATTTTCAGAACTTTCATTAACTTCATTTTAGAAAAGGATACTATCAAACATGTTGGCCCTGGTTTTCTATCTGTGAAGGTCATGGAAGGAATCATAGGTCATAGGTTATTTCTATTTAACTCCTCTCTATTCCAATGATCATTTAAAATGAAAATGGAGGAAAACAAAAGCTTACCACATTAAAGAAACACTGTCATCATGCGAAGACTTGGAACAGACAGAAACTGTGGGGCCTCCAACTTTGATAATGTCTCTTTTAAGTTGAAATGTGAGTTATGTAAAGCAGGTCCGGGGATTCATTCCATCAGAAATTTCCATAGTGAGTATTTCCACTGACTTCTGATACGGGATCTTTGATTCTTTATAGTAAAGTTTGTAACTTCCAGCAGATGCAACACCCCTTAACGTGAATCTTATGTCAAACCCTCACGGAGATGATAATTAGTAACTGTATTCTCAGGTCTTCACCACTGTAATTATGAGCCATATCCTGCTTTCTCATGCTATACATGGTATGTGTGTTAACACAGCCGTCAAATTTAGCCTTTTAAACTCACATTCAAAACAGGGGAAAGGGGTTCCATTCAGGGTACCAGGAAACAAGCTAAATAACACCACAAGGTAGTAAATAAATCCAGAAGGTAGAATACTCTTCAGCACAACCGACTCAGTTTTGACAATATATCAATCACATAGAGAAAGGTGGGAAAGGGTGGGGAGCTTGCTCTAGGTTCAGAAAGATTAAAGAGACACAACAACCAGGGTAATGAGTAGAGTTCTGATTAGAACCATACTACTATCCAAAGACATTCTTGACCTTCAGGGCAATTTTATTTTGCCTGAGTATTAATAGGTGGTAAAAAATCATCATTTATTTTGTTAGGTATGACAATGGCATTGTGGTTTCTACTAGAAAATGACCTTACTTTCTAGAGATACTTACAGAAAGCTATAAGATATGCTATCTGGATTTGCTTTCAAATAGTAATACTTTAGCAAAGTAATGCGCCACCACAATACCCAGCTATTTTTTGGTTGTAGTTGTCATTGTTGTCTGGCTGGATTCGAACCTGCTAGCTCTGGTGCATGTGGCTGGAGCCTTAGCCGCTTGAGCTACAGGCATCGAGCCAGAACTAACGTTCCAAGTTCATAATACATGCATATAGCAAAAAACTTTATAAAAACATAGCTTTGCCTTTTGATTTGAAAAAATTCTAAGGAACGGATGTTCTAATGTTAAGCTTTGGATCATCCAGCACCCATCGAGCCTCAGTGATTCTTCCTTTCCTGCACACTCCAGCCCACAGGGAAATAACCATAGATGCCTCTCCCTGGCCAATAGTAACAGCCAGGAACTTCCTTCAGAGAGCTCAGCCTCCTTAACATGTTCCCATATGATTTCTCAAGTTTGGGATGGGGGAGAGTTGGGGACCAGAAGGTTGGCTTGCTGTAACACAGAGTGATTTTTCTGGCCTGTAACGTGAGGTGGATTACAAAGATGATCCCTGTTAAATCTCACTACCATGATGCTTCAGGGAAGAACATATGCCCCTTGGAAAGACATATTTGCTCTTTTATTTATTTATTTATTTTAAGAGATATTATCACTCTGTGCTCTGGGTAGACTACATGGCATCATAGCTCACAACAACCTCAATTTCTTGGGTTCAACCAATCCTCTTGCCTCAACCTCCTGAGTAGCTAGAACTACAGGCAGCAGCCACAACTGGCTATTTTTTCTATTTTTAGTAGAGATAGGGTCTCGCTCCTGCTCAGGCTGGTCTTGAACTCCTAAGCTCAGGCTATCCACCTATCCACCTATCACTCTGGGCCTTCCAGAGTGATAGGATTACAGGTGTGAGCCACCACACCCAGCCATGTTTGTTCTTTTAATCTGTATCATAGTCTCATTAGTAAGTACATTCCTGAGTTCCTTCAAAGAACATTGTTATTGCAATATTTAAATAATAGATTACTTGATATTCCTCTTTATGCTGTTGGTATCATATGGAGCAAGTAAAGTTCATTACTGGGTAATACCCAAGTAGCCTCTCATGTCAGTGGCTATACACCCTCTACATAGGAGTTATAACACGTGAGTGATGAAAAGAAGTGACACTTTAGTTCCTCCTTAACTCAGTAAGTCAAACAATGACTAGAAATCAGCCAGGGATGGTGGCTTATGCCTATAATCTTAGCACTCTGGGAGGCTGAAGCAGGAGAAATATTCAAACTTAGTTCAAGACCAGCCTGAGCAAGAGCAAGACCTGGTCTCTACTAAAAATAGAAAAATTAGCCAGGCATTTGTGGCAGGTGCCTGTAGTCCCAGCTATTTGAGAGGCTAAGGCAGGAGGATTGCTTGAGCCCAGGAGTTTGAGGTTGCTCTCACCTATGATGACACTACTGCACTCTACTCAGAGTGACACAGAGAGATTGTCTCAAAAAACTCTAAAATAAAATAATAACCTAGCAAGTTGGTTACTATAATAGTGAATGCTTGTGTTGCCATATTTTCCTGGACACCATCGATGAGACACTTATCCTCTTCCTTCAACTCCTGTCAGAGAAGTAAAGAGAAAATATACCAAGACAGCTTACCTAATTTTTATGACTATAATCTAATAATTTACATGTTAAGAGCAGCTAAAATCTAAATCAACTTGAATTTCATAAGAATTGTTATATTTAATATAAAATTAAAACTCATTATCTGCAGAGTTCATAATTTTAAAACATGTGAATACTACCCTGACCCAATTTTTGGTCTTTCAGAATGCCATTTCCCAGCTCGGCGCCTATAGCTCAACCGGCTAAGGCGCCAGCCATGTACACCTAAGGTGGTGGGTTCGAATCCCCAGCCCAGACCCGCCAAACAACAATCACGGCTGCAACCAAAAAATAGCCGGGCATTATGGCGGGCGCCTGTGGTCCCAGTTACTTGGGAGGCGGGGGCAGGAGACTTGCTTGAGCCCAGGAGTTGGAGGTTGCTGTGAGCTGTAATGCCACAGCACTCTACCCAGGGGGACAGCTTGAGGCTCTGTCTCAAAAAAAAGAATGCCATTTCCCTTTCTGATATTACTAATACAATTACCTGAGTTGGTTTATCTTATGCATATGATTAAATATATTGAAAAGTACCTCAGGCTCAAGTTCAAATCATTCTGTATTTAAGCACTGATTTTACAATCTGTAGCATATAAAGGTGAATGAACTAAATTTGCAATCTAATTCAAGCAAATTGCCTTCACAATACATTGCAGCTAAGATGTGTCTAAGACTTTACATGCATTTTGAGAGAAATCACATAGAAGCAGCTGCCTTTTCAATAAACTTGGCCAAGTTCACATCTCTTTTGGTCAGTCCA